>DWLS01002430.1:0-18109 GCA_018246255.1 Pachliopta kotzebuea | reverse complement strand
ATATAATTTATGATAAACTTTTGATCTCACAAGATCAATGGAAAGTTTTATTTGAATATTAAGATTAATTTGTCTATTGGCTTATGCTGAATAAGTTTGAACCGATGATAACTTAAATTGAACTAACAGATAGCTGATGGGATAAAAAATTTATTTAGCTACTTTATTATTTAACACACTATTATTAATACTCCCTTTCAAATATAAAATTATTACACTAAATATAACCTGAGGCCCTCCAAGTATGTGTATAATGACAATTTCTGCAGTCAACATTATTTATGTTATTACTACAGAGGAGTATTTAACATAAATTTTACGGTTTTGAAATAAAGTTGCATAGATAAATTGTGCAGCTTTTTTGTAAAAGATATTTGCGCACATTCACAAATATCTTAAAAAGTTTAAAAGCAACAAATAATCAATGAAAAGCATTTGGATGAGACATACATTAGCCCAATCCCAAATATAGAAGAATCTTATGTATACTTACCCAGAGATGTATAAAAAACCAAACTACATTTTTTTCAATGTACTGAATTATACTTGATATGTACTACTTTAATTCTGTGTTACTGACAAATACATTTATTGTATTGATTTATAAACCGTATAAGCTTTATGTTGGAATAATCTATCTATAAATCAGGTTAAGAAAACATACTTGTCAAAAAAAAACTAATGCGTTCATTCAATTGTGTATGTTGAAAAGAGTGGAACAGGTAATAAAAATATGTGATTGTAAACCTTCATTCGAGGAACACAACAAGGAACAGAGACAGTAATCACTTTTTCCGATTGGGATTACCGGGGCAGTGACAAGGTTTAGGACAGTTGGGTTTGCTGGAGGCCGTCGGCGTTGGCGGTGGATCAGGGCACGGTTTCTTTTCTTTCTTTAAACTCAATCCATCTGGGTCGTTCACTACCTGCTTCATTTTATTCATTAGGTGATTTATTTGATTTGCCAACTGACCAACTGTCCTACACATTTGCTGTAGGGTTCCCAAAGATGACAGATCCGCACGCGGATTTTTTAACGCATCTCCTGATGGATCGCGTACAGCACTCGGTGAAGTGTCACAACTTCCTCTTGAAGCCGATTTCCGAGGTCCGCATGGCTTGGCTGTGGCGGGCGGAACGCCACTTGGCAACTGGGGGAAGCTGTTCCTTTTACATTCTATGCCACATTTTTGCAACGGACAATTCGGTATCAAATTCGCTGAAGTCTGATTTATTTTATCCGGTGATTTGTTTGAAGGGCATTCCTTGTTGTCACATTTGGCTGGACGATTGGCTGGACACTTTAGGTTTGTACAACTGAATGGTGTATCGGTACGGTATTCTTTCGGCTCAAACGTCTTACAGTCAGGACAGGGGCATGTCACTTTAATTATACCTGTCTTTATATCTTTTATTTTACCAGGGGTATAATTTAAACACTCATAGTGCATCCACGTTTTGCAAGCACCTTTGCATTGTAATCCATTCTTTGCAGAGACAGGTCCTAAACAAATTTTGCAGGGATTTTTTACCTTACTGCACTTGGACATTTTAGTAGAATGTTCAGCACCGTATCAAATAAGTAAACATGGTTGGCTGGTGACTGTGAATTATCGATATTTGTTATTTACGTCGGCATGTTTTATTTCAGGCTTTGACAACGGCGTTGAACGGTGTCAACTCATTACATTTTTCTTCTTTATGAGCAGTTTTTTCTTTAACGTCAATTTAGAATACAATATCAGTGGGAATAGAGCCGTAAATACATATTTTTAATTTGACGCATTCTAGGTATTATCAAAACTCTATAATTGGAAAACTTGTTTATCTATTTTTTGTATTGTATTTCTATACTGATTTAACATTACATCAATAAATTTTAATCGTTGTTATTTCTAGTTACGAAACGTGACTTGCTATAAACTTATCAGAGGAAATTGAAACAATATAACATTTTTGTAGAGCAAAACTACGCAAATACTGTAATTAAAAATTTGTATTATCCTCATTGTGAATATGATATGATATTATATTATTATATTCAATCATTTTCCATTATAAAATATATATAGTTCAACGTTTATCAGTGACGCTCTGATTTTTTGCGATTTCCGATGGATTTCCGAATAATTTATATTGTACGTAACAAGCACTAAAATAAAAGATAATATGGTACAAGCATTTTTTTACTATTTTAGAGGAATCCATATTATTGTCTACTTCTGAACATAGGCCTCCCTTAAATAAAAGAGGAAGTCTAATAACGAAATACGGCGCTTAATTTACTATCTGCAGAATGCCTTATATAGTTCGAAAGTGAATAATTCAATACTGGACCTAAACATGTTGTCACCTGTCACTCCTTAAGTAAAAACAGATAGTTTCACAGCCTTAAAAAAAGTCTGAGGAACATAGTAATTATTTACTTCTAACATTAAATTGATAAAACGCACATAAATGATAAGCGTTTATTACAGATTTTTTTAATATAAATACAAATATGTCTGCTAAATGTTTTAAACAAAAATATCGCCATCAAAGAAACGTTCAGGAATTATATCAGCGAACAAAATGTAACAAGGACTGTCTAATCGCATTTACGCGTCTTCTCGAATGCTTCCATCATTCGACACATTAGTTCCTTCAATTGGTTGGACAATTGACCTACGGTTGTGCACATTTGCTCCATAGTATAATACAACGATTTCTGAGTATCCCTCGTTTTTGACAATTGCGAATCAGACGACGAAACACATCTCGTCGCGGTTTCAGCATCGCATCCTGAAATTTTCGTAATAAAGGGAGCAGTGTCTAACTTTTTGACAATAAATTTATACATACTTAAACTGATTACTGATGTACAAGATTTTTAAAAATAAAAGTATCCTGCTACATTTACGGTAAGGCTTACTAAACAAAAGAAAATGATTCTGAATTATATTAAATAAACAGTTTATAACATTACTTAAGACATGAAAATAATTAAAAACATTACCTTCGTTCTTGTTATCTTTTTGTACCCAGGTGGTGTATGAATCTAAAAACATGTCACTTTATGTTAGAAAATTAAAAAAAAAATTAAAAACAAAATTTTAAAGTTTTTACTAACCATTACATAGGGGTTGTTCCCCTACAATGGAACAAGACAATGAGCGAATTGGTGAACACATCTTGTTTTTGCAAATTTTGGGCTTAGAACAAGCTTGCCTCAGTGGAGAAGTATGAGTGCAACTTGACTGTGGACATCGTGAGGGTGGCGGACAAGGCTTGTGCGGGAAGGGATCACATTTCTTCTTAAAAGGTGGAGTACACGAATTAGGAAATGATGATGACTCGGGAGGACAGCTAATGGAAATTGAGAGAGGCGGTGTTGGAGGACGATCACATTTCTTTATAGAGCATCGTGGTCGAATGTTTGCACTTATACTAGACGGAGAAGACTCTGCCATATATGATTGTTTAGTCATGTGGTACATACTGGGACATTCAGTAGATTCACATATCGGTAAACTATTAGCGGGACACTGAAAGTTTGTGCATGTATACGGACTGTCAACAAATATCTCTTTAGGCTCTGAAGAGTTGCAATCTGGGCAAGGACATGTTATCCTTACTAAGCCCGCTTTGATATCTTGTATTTTCCCGGGCGTATAGTTTAAACATTTGAAATGCGCCCATTTTTTACAGACACCTTTACATTGAACCCCCGTTTTGGTTGTGACACTACGAAAACATAATTTGCAGGGGTTCTTCACTTTTGTACATTTACTCATCGTCTTTTTTCGGTGAAAAGTTTCGAAAAAACTTCATTGTGATTTTAGTGTCTACTACTACATATTAAATGAATTTTTTGTACGGTATTTGGTTAAGGACTTATACTGTTTAGCATTTTGAGAAATGAAATACAACTAAAGAATTTTACACAAACATTTCAACAACATGTTATCAAATTGTACTGACAGATTTAATGTAATAAAGAATACTGACTGGTTTTAACATATAGTTATTAAAACTTCTTTTTCTAATTTATCCGCTCATAGAATACAAGAAACTGTTTTGAAGGATTTTTATAGAATATAATAAGCACACAAATTTAATTGTATATTTTCTTTTGCTAAAATTCTTCTAAAAATGTAAACTTGACATGATCCTATCTATATTATTAAATTTTATGTATGTTATTTATAAAACATTCAAAAAAATTGTGTATATCTCACAATAAATAAAAATATTTAAAAAAATAATAACGTGACTGTTTGGATTAAGACCTTTTACCTTTTACTTTAAACACATAATATGTCAATCGCTTGTTATTGTCAGTGTTACACTGCTAGTTTAGGTTATTTAATTACTTTAATAGACGAGTTTCATACTTACAGCAAAATGCCTTTCATGAAAGGAAGAGCACCCATTCGCCGTACTTTAAATTACCTCAACGCCGGTAAACTTGTCTTTAAGGATAAAATAAAAATATTTTCTGTCGCCTACAATATTGTAGGCAAAAACAATACGGGCGCACAAGAATTCGTATTTTGGCATTTACCACAAATTCAGTACAAAAATCCTGACGTTCAAGTAATCACATTGAAGAATCTAACTCCATCCCCCTTTATCAAATGTTATTTTGAAGATGGAAGACGTATTTTAGTAGACGTCGACAACAGATCCAAAGAGGATATTTTAGAACACTTATTAAATACAGTGGGTAAGTCCAAGGAGGTTTTAGAGGCAGAGGCTATTGCTGCTGAGAAGAAAGACAATCCAGCTAACTTTGGTGTAGGTTGTGAAAGAGCTTGTATTTGTGAAACATACGGACAGGTACCTTGTTCGGGGGTTGTTCCTTTACCGAAATGTATGAGAGGGAAGTATACAAATCAAAAAGACTAGAGAATAATATTTAGAAATAATGATAATTGAGTACAACATAAATTTTAAAACATTATCTAAAAATGTTCTTTCATCTAAATTACACTTTTCTTATGTATTGTATTTTCTATATACCAGTAAATTTTAATACATTACTTAGACATTTAAACTAAGAGTTATAAGATGAAACAATATGTAACGTTATAGACTAGTTTCCATCACATTGTGTATGTTCAGTTTTATACTAAATACTTGTTTTATTGTATTTATATTAAAAATAGTGTTAATAAATATAAAGTAGTATAGTTTTAAAATAAAACAAAAAGGTATTTTATTTATTTATTTAAAATGTCCGCCCTCTCATAGCTTTAGCCATCAATGCTGCAGCTATGAACTGCATATTGTTAAAGGCTTTGAATGTTCTTGCACTTTGATGGTTAAATAAATTGTCATCCACTTCGGGTCCCCATGGGCAAGTGTGATAGAATGTCCAGTTACAAAAGCTACACCTTGTTATGTCCTTAAAATTATAATAAAACTTATTAATTTTCATTAAACAAAAACAAGTCTATAATATTATAATATCAGTTTAAGAGGAGTGTAAGCATCTAATGAAAAGAATTATCACCGCTGTTTGGGAACCACAATGAAGGCTGGTTGAGCCAATTGAAAAGAAGAATGATCAAATGGCACTTTCTAGTTTGTGTTTAATAAAGCCTATTTTATCATATTCACTGGCTAACATAAAACATAACTAATGCGATCTTGGATATCCTTGTGTGAAAACTTCTTCACATATCAACATCATAATCATATTTTCAACCAATTGGTGATTTCTTGTTCAACAAAATACAATCTTGTGTTCTTTGAATCTAGTGACTCCCAGTAACACTTTTTATGATGTATATCCACTTAGTGCATATCTGCCAATGCTGCACTTTCCATCGGTAAAATTTAAATCTATTATTGCAGATACATTAAATTTTTAATGTTATTGTTATAATGTATTTGACAATGAAGAATAGATTGAATTAAAAATGTTAACGGTGTTGGACAGGCAAAAATGACATCCTCTAATATCAAAAACTAGAAGTCACCTTTGGTCACCATGTCAGAGAAGTAGCAGTAGCAAATGACTGAGAAACTAACCTCTACATCTAATTTGAATTCCTCGAGTTTCTTTCCCCCCATTGTGGGTCCGGCTATTATCACAGAAGCATGTCGAAGCACATCATCTTTTTTTTGACATTGCTCTAGAGATGTGTGTGTTTGCTCAGTTAAATCTTTACTGACTTTATATAGTAGAGGACTCACAGGACATTTCTGAAACGAAATATGGGTTATCATCAATATATAATATAATTTACGGTAAACTAGTTATCCCATGTGTATGTAAAAAAATTAGTAGTTCTTTGTAAACTAATTTAAAAAGAAATTTGGATAACATGCGTATTTTTCTCTCTTATACTGTTTGAGCAAACAATGTGTGAATAAACAAATAATATACAACTTAAATAATTACTTATTAAATATTTTTAACTTTAAGCATAGGGATTCTGTAAAGGAACATGTACTGGTCACAACTTTGATAAACAGTAAAAGCGCCTGGAAATAAGATGTCAGCAATATATCACCTTTACAATTTATTGTCAATAAAAATTGCCAGGCACAATTGATCGGCATTAAAGCTTATATGAAAATATTACTGGGTAGTAATGTTACTAAGAATGGGGAAATCGAACTGAAATGTTGGTAAAGTTATACACTTTATTTCTGCAAGCTGGACTCGAGATATTGCTTACGCAATGTTAATTTTGCCTTTTACTAAATATTTTGTGAAGTATAGACTATCTTTTTATTATCATACCGAACAACAACATTTGAACTTCAAGCTTGCGCCGAGCATTGGACAGAGTAGAAGATAAGAGTTGAGAACAGGGTGAGGTTGACCAATATAAGCCAGGTTTAGACAATTCATTGTTCCGTACTCTTCCTGAAATAATTTCCATTCGACATTATATTTATTTTCGGACAAGCGTTTTGAAATAAAAAGGTTTTTCTATTCTTGTTCCTTATTATTAAAAACCGCTTTAATCAGAGATATATAATTAATCAGGCGATAGTCTGCGTCTAGGTAGGTATCACGAGAGCTTCTATTGCAGCCAACAATTCTAAGTGAAAATTACTGTACCGGTTTAAAGAGCATTTTAAGTTCGTGCAACTGGGTTGACGAGACTTAACACATGTCGCAAGGCGATCAGCGTAATACGGTGCAGTGTACACCATCTTAACTAGCGCCATGATGTTATAGTTAAGCGTATCATTTACTATCAGATGAACGTCATGTTCGTCCAATAAAAAAAGTATAGCTTATTAGCCTTACTGATTTATCCCCTTTATGTTACAATTACAAAACTACTGTCAATCGAAAGTGTGCAGGCATTGCTATATTCCAGACGAAATGGTTCTTAAGTTCTGTGGGGTAAAGTGAAACTTAACTTCTTATTTCTTACATCAGTGTAACATCCCGTTCGTCTCGCTAGGTATATAAAAGAATAAATGGCTTAGCTGACAACAAATTATTACAGTTTACAATGACACCGGGTTACTTACAATAATAGTCATGACTGTCGCCAGCGCCTGGAGGCTGCCGTGCGCCCTTGACTTCACGCAAATGACGGGCACGGAAGACTGCTCCGAAAAGCGAGCCACGCAATTTTGTGTCGTGGTTGCGACAAATATAATATCGCTCATCATGGAGAAGATCCTATTAGATCATTTATAATATTTATCAACGATTTTGGAAGACTAAGAAATCCTTAAAAGCGAATAATTTATGTACAAGAGTAAAAATTGTAACTTCATAACAAGAACAGCAGTTACTCCTTTACAATTGTCCTGAAATAAATTAAACACAATAATATTTTTTTTTACTATATGTATGTGTATACTGTAGAGAAGGAAGTTATTATAAAAAACATTTACTGCTTTCTTAATAAAGATTTCATAAATTCGATTATATTTAGCATTACCAAAGTTTCCGATGTTTGTTCATAAAGAAAACGTCTATTTAAGTTAACGGGCGTATACATTATTGTATACGAGCTTGTGGAGCTACGTAGTTAATGCTACGAATTAGTCCAACCTTGTAGTGTATACATTCTAAGTTTTTGATTGTTAGTGACAGAAATAAGCTTGTGGAGTGGTGGTGTAAACGCTGTGGTAGTAAACGATACATAAGGTGGACTGACAATATGGTGAAAGCAGCGGGAAACCGCTGGATGCAGATAACGCAGAACTGATTGGAATAGAGATCTTTCGGGGAGGCATTTATGGGCTGAATTTGATGGAAATAAGTATAATTTACGATCAAGTGAACGATGGACTGGGCACGTCGACTGTAGGCCAATATTTTGAGGATATCTATATGTTCGAAACACAACACCTTTCGCATCAGCAGCTAGCACGCACTTACCTAACATATTGAATAAATGGCTTCGACTCTTTCCTTGTGAGAAGGCTTCGACTTCCTGCAATGGGGCTGGATTGATATTTCACGCCCGGATATCTCACTCAGCGACGGCTGTAGCGGGCCATAATCTATCATTTATGAAAGTACTTACCTGCCTAAGTAATCCTGGTCCCACATCAAGTTGTCTTTTACGGTAACATCGGTCGCTCCCATTAAAGTTGCTGCTTTCGAAACGGCCATCTTGAGAACAGGTTCGTTGACTTCTTGCAGTAACATGACTTTGGCATCTTTAAGTATATTCTGAGGGAAAAGAAACTGCATATCTTTGAACAGATTACATTATATATTCAAAGTAATATATAATCTGTAATTTAAATCGATGTTATGTGACAACGAGCTCTTAAACGACGGAGAGACGACTGAACAACTTATGTCTCTAGACGACGATTGTAATGTGGTACTGTGTATAGCTTTTTAACCAGTGTAACGTTGTTATAGGCAAGCGTATCACTTACCATCAGGTGAACGCAATGCCTGTTTCATCAAAAAATCAAATTAAAAAAAAAGTGCCTGACCACAATACTTTAATTCTCCTTTGATGATAGACAAGATAACAAATACTATTATATTCATATTTTTTTTTTTTTTTTACGTATGTATAGGTTAATGCTTGACCACGAATGCTTGCTTGTTTTATATTCATATAAAGCTAGTTTCGTTTAAAACCTACCATCAAAGCTCGCATATCATTTTTGGCTAGGGAATCGAACCGGAGTCCTTATAGTTACAAAGTTAAGTAACTATGGAAGAGAATACAAAACTTTATCATCATTATACCAGTACAGCGATTATGACTTCAGAGAGTAGTGTTTAATCATTACTTTGTAGAAAAGAGATAAACAAGTTTTGAAGTATTGACCGCATGTTAACGTTTTATAAAGTTCTTAAGTAAAACTTGAAATGTTTAAATTGTATACAATAATACATTAATATTCCGCTCTTGTATAAAAAAGGAACCGGAAACGTACGAGCCGTTTGAAATGGGTGTCCCAAACAGAAAACTTCAAGTTGATCGCGCTCAGTACGATTTCTCGTACCATTGCAGCGGTCCATTGCTTAAAGCAAATCAGGTGATATGGAGTGCCACATCTAAAAGAGAATATACATTTTCTTCTAAATATATTAGTTTATGCTTTAAATAACTTTATTGATATGTTTACATGAACTTTATCAGAACAAAGTAAAAACAAATAGTTAATATATCCATTTAAATATTAGATGGTTGTTTTATGTACGATTTACTAACGAAGTATTATAATATTTTCTTGTAACAGGCAATTTTTCAGATAAACATCTTAACAGTTTCATTTTTAAATTATTTATGTTGTCGCTAAAAATTTTACATAATAAATATTCAAACTTAATTTTTCATTCTGACAGTACTGCAAATGTCTTAAAATAGATATAAAAAACTTTTCTTATACAACATATAGATTCAAAATATAAAGGCATTACAATTTTTTTAATGGTAAGAGAACATAAAAGAACATAGGAAGCAAATTAAGACAAAAGAAAAAAAATCATATATTCTTTCATATTTTTATTTTTGTATTCAGTTGATACCATGCAACTTCCAAGAATTGGCTAGTGCTCGCCTCAGCGGTCTCAATATACGTCATCCTCATCATCATCATTTCAGCCAATTATTGTCCATTGTTCATCATAAACCTCATCAATCCTTATTTAAACGACAATGTCTGTCCGTCAACAATTTTCAATCTCTAGAACTACAAGGTGTAGGAGCTGGTGCTGAAATTTGTCATACAGACAGATCTCGCTTAGATAAGATCAGAGCCGTTGGAATTTTATTGGTATGTGGTCGGTTTCCCGAGTTGTAGGTGCACAAAGTTTCAGAATTTTGTATGGGCCACTTGTATAATTTCATAGCAAACGGTTCAATGCCACCTGCAATCAACGAATCCCAGTGATCTTCACAATGTCATCGATATCAATGTATATTTATAAGAATATTACAGCTTTGCTTGATTTTGCTGTATACATAACTGATATACATTAGATAATAAAAACGGAGTAGTTAAAGAATAATCAATATAACAGTTTCTTGCTCATTTCATTATTCAATTAATTTACGTATATATGCCGCGTATAACAAATAACTTTGACTGTTTGTTTTGACTAAAGTCTGAAAAGGTTATACTGATTACGATACAACTCTCACATGGCATATTATTAATATAATATAACGTAATCTAGATATTATAAAAGTTTTCACACTAATTCTTTGTTTCACACTTGTCATAGTGCCTCCCTCTCTCTCTCTCTCTCTCTGTAAGTCGTTTCCTAAATGCGAGGGTCGCCAATCCTTCCCGCTTAAAGCACAGCGTCATGTACATGTGCTTCAATGATTTCCTTTACCTGGTCAGTCCAACGTCTTGGGCTTTCGCCACTTGGCCTGTTATCATCAATCTAGCCGGTGACGTCAAGTATTTCCAAATTATTCAACTTAATTCTGGCATATGACCTAAGAACCTAATTGTTCGTCGCAGACACGCGGTTGAAAGGTGTGATAGTAGGCCATAGTGCCTTCCTACACATAAAATCCTATAGATGGCTTTGGACAAAGTCAGAAAATAGTAAATTTCCTAAACTTGCTGAATACTTGAGAATCTCCATATCAAAGGGAAGAAACGAAATGAAAAACAATTCTGTTACCTTGGGGTTTTCCTTTTCTTACTGTTCGTGTTACATTTTAATAGTGATAAGAATTAATTAGAAAAGTAATAAGTTTTAAATTTTTTAATTGAAGTCCTTGCGTTATCACAGCGGATTAAAAAATATATATATAATTATTGCAAATTTCATTCAATTACGATCTATACATAAATAAAAACCTAGTATAATGTAATAATATTTTTAAAATTTCAGTTCTTCTCCGGATCAGCTCTCTTCTCCTTCCCTCCCCCTATAGCCCTTTGTATCTCAATAAAGGTCTTTCCCTTAGTCTCGGGGATGCAGAAGTAGATGAATAGGGACGTAACAGCGCACATCCCGCTGAACATCCAGTATGTGATCGCTGGTCCGATCACGATGGTGAGATAGGAGAAGTATTTGGTGGTGATGAAAATACACAACGAGGTGACCACTAAACTGGTAGTGACCCCCAGAGCTCTAGCTGGTCCATCGAACAACTCCGCTATTAGCACCCACAAAAGGGACCCAACACCTGTAAAAAAACAAACATTACTAATTATTAACAAATTGTGATTACTGCATATATTGAAGCCAAAATAGATAGGTACCTAAACAGGAGTGTGCAAATCTTACTGTGTTCCGATATGAAGAGCGATATTGCCAGTAAAATTAGTAACGAAACTTATCATCATATATAATACGGTGTTATAAAAAGAGCCTAACTAACCTCATAAAGAGGAGTCAAAGCAAAGTTTCACAGGTGTTGAAGATGGGTTCTTCACCTTGAGACAAGGTGTTAAATCTTGTTACTCCAGTAATTTCACTGGCATACCCGTTCAAATCGGAACAGCAATGTTTACACATTACTATTCGAGGGTAGAAATAAGAGGTGTGAGTCCCCCACCTAAGGAGTCTCTGGAAACAGAGACCTACCACCAACAATGATAAGGAAAATACCCTGAGCGTCTTTAAAGGTAGCCTTTGCCAGCCTTTGGACGCTTTAAAAATCTCCTCACGCCTATTTATCCCTTTTCTCTACTTTACTTATTTCATATAAAAACTTGTAAAATGAGGGAAAGTTTACCTGCACTATAACAGTAAATGACAAGTATCAGTGACATCAACGGCAGGTAGTTCATGAAACCGAATATCTCCGAAGATTCCTTTATTTTGAAGAATAGCCCTAATCCCGCCTGAAAATAAGCTTTCATTAAATATATTGAAATCACCAATTAACAAATCTTACTATAAATAAAGTATTTTTTTGTATATATACATATAGTTTTTATACCCAGGTATTAGTCATTTACATCTTTGAACAATATATAACAACCTGCACATAGTAGCATCTATTTACTTGCTTAGAAAATCTAAGGTGATCGACATAGCCCTTAGAAACGCTAGAGTAAAGTGGCAATGGGTAGGGCGCATTGCTTGAAGGACTGACCGCCTATGAGGCAGCAAGGTCCTAGAGTGGCGGCAGATTACTGGTAAACGTAGTGCTGGAAGGCCCCCCAAGATGGACCGAAAATCTGGTGAAGGTCCCGAAAATCCGCTGAATGAAGACAGAACAGAATCAACCGGAGTGGAGATGTTTGGGAGAGGCCAATATCCGACAGTGGACATTTATCGGCTGATGATGATTCACTTCCCATGGTTTTTAGTTAAATTCTAGGTTCACATGTACTGGACTTTAGATGTTTTTTTTTTCTAAATTTACTGCCAATTAAGGTTTTCGTAGATAAGTAAAAGTCGTTCTTACCAAACCAATCAACATTCCCATGAGGGACGATATCAATATTTGCTTCCTCCTAAACCTATCGGTTAGGACGGTCGTGCAGAAGCTGGCGATGAGCTGGATTATCCCGATAATGACAGAGGCAATTTCGGGTTTCACGTTAGTCTTCGTCGATACGAGGATCGTTTGAAGGTAGAAAGACACTGCGTTAAAACCAACGAGCTGTGCGCCTATACAAAATAATATTGTTAAAACGAATGATTTGAGAAGGACCCTATCTTTAAATAGATCAGTTTTATCGATTTTTTCTTCATTCATCGATAATGCATACGTCGCGATCTCATCCTTGGCCAGTTCTTCGGAGCCGCGAAGGTATGTCAATACTTCCAGAGCTTCCTCCTTCTTTCCTGAAATTTGTAATAAAATTTACAACATTATTTAGCACTGGTGATTTTGTTGCGAAGAATGATGGAATGAGACCAAATAGAATGAAAAACTAATTAATTGATGAAGATCTATGGAAAATAGAAAAATTATACAAAGAATTAAAAGTAAAGGTAAAAAATTAAATATCAACGACGAAAGGGAGGGCAGGAGGAATTAAGGTGAAAGTAGATACAAACGCAGCTTCCATTTCTGCCACCAAACCGTACTGTGCGAATATAACTATATTCCGGTTCGAAAGGTGCTGTATGCACAAGCGCAATGTGGTGTTGTGTCAGCTTAACTAACGCTACGTTGTTATGGGCTAGCGTATCACTTACCATCAATTGAATACTTTGCTCGTGACGAGACGAGCAAAGTATTCGACGACGAATGAAAAAAAAAATCCGTATCAAAAAAGTCCATCATAAGAACACTTATAATACAGATATATTTTTTTTCTTTTTAACACATAAATTAGTTTTATTATTCTTACCTTTAGAGTACAGAAAGAAAGGACTATCAGGTAGAAGCAGTAACGGTACACTAGTGAGCAGAATAATCGAAGCGAAGATTATATTAAAAGTAATATACGATGTGAAAGGTCCAACTGACAGCGTGATGACTATCCCCAAAGAAGAAAATATCTGCAGGAATGTGCAGAGCGAGCCTCGCATTTCTTTCTGTGGAAGAAAGGTACGTAAAAACGAAAGAAGAATTCCTGGTGATCAAAGCATGGAATCCTTAGATGCTGACTGGTCGAACTGGAAGTACGTTGGGGACGACTACATTCAGCAGTGGATATCAACAGTCGGATGTGGCGATGTCGATGATTAATGGAGCTTCGGTAAATAACAAATTTAAAAGCTGACTTTCATAGTCTTCTTGTTTCTATCAATTAATGTTGGGATGAATAAGTTTTGTACATATCCGAAGAGATAACTCACACTGGCGATTTCCGAAGCATAGATTGGCACAACGGTGAACAGGAAGGAGTCGTTTGCACCATTGAGCGCTCGGCCCAATATCAGCATCCATACATCAGTAGCGAAGATGTACAAAATCGGCACCACTATCTTCGGCACACACGTGAGTAAGACGCAGTACTTCCTTCCAATTTTGTTCAATAACATGCCCAGGAAAAAGTTGGCTGAAAGGCATAGAATACATGAAAACCAGGAAGTACCATTTAAGTATACTATAATGAATATTACCGCTACCAAGGAGCATCATATTAAAAACAATTTAGTATTTTCTAAGTACGGAGATCATATTTAAAATATTATATCTTAAGCCCTTACGAAAAAGAGGCAAGTCAGTGCTTTCCGTAGATACAAAATGACCGAACCGATTCCATTGATCAGGACATTAGGCCACCAACATTGTCATCAGAAGCCGACAAACGGCCACCATTGGACATAGATCTCCCAAAGATCTCCATCTCCACTCCAATCGGTCCTACTCCGTCGGCATCCAGTGGTTCCAGCGACTTTCACCAGATCCACCTTGAGGAGCCTTTACAGCACTGCGTTTGACGGTGCCCAGTCGCAACTCTAAGACCTTGCCGCATCGGCCACCAGTCCTTCAAACAATGTGCCCTACCCATTGCCTCTTATATTTAGTAATTCTTAGGTTTTTGTTAGGTCCCATAGGTTCTCTTTTATTTAATTAAGTTAATTATAACATATGAAATTATGTATTTGTATGTACTTGTGACTTTCTGGTTAACAAATCGGAATAGATCATTATGCTAAAGCTTACAAAAAACGCTGCAGAGACATCCAACTGACACAATCCAGGATCCCTCTTCCTCAGTTATTGTCCGGTTCAGGGGCGTCTCTGTAGCATTCGTCAACTTCACGAGCATGGGCGACGGCCAAGCGATGCTCATGCCCGTCGTCAACACGCTCAAGTTTACTGGAAAGAATAAAAATGATTATCGTTTCAGCTTCATTTTAAGGATTAGAAGATATTTGATCTTTTACGAACAACAATGAGAATGACTTTTAAATGAAACCTGTCATTCCTGAGGGTAGAGAAATAATTTAATTTGGCAACGACTGTATTCTGAGAGTAGTCAGGGGCGGATTAAAGCCTAGGCAATTTACGCACGTGCCTAAGGCTTGTAATTTTTGGGACCCGAAAAGTAAATTTTTATTGAAATTGACTAAATTACAACAGACAATATTGCCCAGAGCTCTCTTTAGGCTTAATTACTGTATTTACGCATAAGTTTTTTGGTACTATTTACAGTTAATGTAATATATCTCAAGGCAATGATTAGAATGTGAATCTGTGTATATATACAGATTCACATATATATATCTTAACCTGCAACTTACGAGCGACAGTATTACTTTCCAATAAGTAAATATAAGAAACTTTTATGGTATCAACGCAAGTGGTAAGTCTCTGCTGCCGGAGATCGTCTAGGTAAGTACCACCACAGCTCCTATAGCAGCTGGCGAACAGTACTGTACGAAATTTACTGTGTTCTAGTTAGAAGGGTATTGTATGCTAGAGAAATTACTGGGGTAACGAGACTTAACACCTTAATTCTTAAGTCGATGAGCTCAATGTGGTGCTGTGTATACCATCTTAACCGGCGTCACATTGTTATAATACATTCACTGCCACATAAATACATCATCTATGGAAACCAATTATTTTAAAATCTTATTTGTCAATGTACATGTAAACGATTGATTGTATGTGGTAAATAAATATTTGTCTTTTCTTTTAAAAAAAAAGGCAAATGAGTTAGCTGTTTTTCAAACCTGAGTTGGAGACACAACTACGGGCCTTATGTACTCGGATCCGAGTGTTTGGCAGTCAATGTGATAAGCAAACGTATCATATACTATAAGGTAAACTTCTCCCTCTGTTTCGACGAATAAAAAAAATCGATAAATAATTAAGTTCCTATGAAAAAAGTCTTTATTAGACTTAGAGAACTACAGACATATCAACATCCATGAGAGACTCGTTGTCTAACAAAATAGTCTACATAACCTTCGCATGAAACCTTCTCAATAACATTTTTTGCGGGACACCAAAAGTCTGTTTTGAGAACTCGTTCCGATACAGAACCAGTTGGCGAGCAATTTTTTTTTGATTTGCTTATAACATTACTATTAGGTTGAGCAAACATTATTCGTCTCGTGACCTAAGTCATTACTAAATCAACACGCAATCAGTTACAATGACTTATGCAAATGAATAAACAGCCCACTTTATATCCTCAACAGTAGGACTCGTTGCCTTCACTTTCAAGAGTCAAGGAAGTTCACCACCAAGTCACATGTGCAGTAATTACACATGATCTCTCTTTTCAGCTTGCACTTTTTATCAGTTCCCTGCAATGTCTTCTTCCGCTTTCTTGTAGAAAACTGCATTTTTCCCAATAACTATTAATCGAATCACTTTGGATTTTTTTAATTAATATTCATGGTAGCAATACAAGCAAGGCGTTCACCAGTAACTGATACTCTTACCGATAACATGGCGCTTGTTAAAATGATATACACACCACATAGTATTAGTCGCCTTGAAACATATATGTCTCGTTACTCCATTAATTCAACTTGCTTACAGCACCCTTCAAACTAATACACAGTAATATTTGCACAATACTATTTATCGGCTGCAACAGGAGCTGCGGTGGTAACTAGACGATTTGTCAGACAAATGAGACCTGCTTTCAGTAACCTGTGGTACTAGTTACTGGAACCATCACCGGTTAAAGCCAGCAGCAGCCTTAAGTCTTCTCTCATGTCTCCGTGTGGGTGTGGCACTATCCTGCTCCTCCGGTGCCAACAAAACAATAACTCCGATATTGGAAACTTAGGGATAACAACCTTTGATAAGCTGCTTAAATTTTCGACCCCACTTTAATCCCAAAATTCAGGTATAAAAATAAATATCAACGAAAATATAAGTGACATTAAAATCTCTTTAATACTTTAAGCCGTTGTTTGTTTGGTATAATTTGGAGCTAATAGATCCTAATTTGATTAAAGGCAACTTATTTTAAGTTAACACCATCTTTATGACGACGCGCGTAAAGTTAAACATAATACTTCATTGTTTTTAAATTGATGTTGCTTATATATTGACCATTGACCTCTATCTATTTAGATAGTGACCTAAGCTTTACTTTGACAGAACACATCATGTTAATAATGTCAAGACAATCATATTCAGAGGGAGGTCGTGTCTGTAGTTTACCATCATCAACACGGCTACTAAACGATCACTGCACGTCATCATCATCAGCCGATAGATGCCCACTGCTGGACATATGCCCTTCTTTAATAATGGGGCAACTGTGTCTGGCCCAATGCAGGTTAGTGGGAAACCAGAGCCTCGTTTGAGGATTAGCAGGGTGCACCGCGAGCAATTAAGGCCCGGGTCCCATGAGTCAGTCATGAGATCTTAAGTATCGTTACCCCAGTAATTTCACTAACTTACCAAAACCTTCGTAACTATCACGGCAGATCGTATTACAGCCGACAAATAATACTGTGCAAATATTATTGTATTCCGGTTTGAAAAGTGCTGTGTGCTAGTGAAATTACTGGGGTATCAAGACTTAATGCCTTATGTCTCAAAACGAGGACGATGTGGTGCTGTGTATACCACTTTAATCAGCACCACGTTATGGACAAACATATTACTTACCATCAAGGAAACGCCTCGCTGGACTTGTCGCTTCGTCGAATAAAAAAAAGTATGTACTAAGTAAGTACATACATTGTACACATTGTATGTTTAAGTAAGTATATGTATGTACTTTATGATGATTATTACTATTTTAGCTTTAAATATAACTTTCAGACTTTACTTTCAGCTCGCGGAGTCCGGATCCGCGAGCTCAGGGTCCGATGAAGCTTTCGCGG
>DWLS01002429.1:0-18114 GCA_018246255.1 Pachliopta kotzebuea | reverse complement strand
AAAATTTTCTTTATTTTTTTTGTTATGTAATGTATAATTTAGGCCAAATTGGAATTGTGTAAGGGTTTTAAAAGGTCCTTTACAACAACTAAAGGGACTCAAGTCAACTTCACCTGCTCGTAGTGCACCCTGCTAATCAACAAACGAGGAGCGAATCCAATAGGCCAGCATGGTAGGAGATGGTCCAAATCTCCCCTTTATTGAGCAAGGTCTATGTTCAATAGTGGACGACTATCGGTGGATGGAGTTGTGTAAGGGATCAGTGAAGTTTAAAATAATACAAATATGTTGTTAATAAAATTTACATGTTTGAGGTGAAATCATTTCGCATGAATTCGCACTTCAAATAGTGAGTGTAATTTTGTATCATTATGTATAACCGTTGAGTATCATTGCTAAATCCCATATCGACCGCGGTTAGACAGTTCGTATGAATGTGGAACTAAATTGGTTCAATTTAATTTTATGAATGTATGTAATATTTAATGGAATACGGGAGCTAAGTGTTACTGGATTAATTAAACGGGCGATTGCAAGTGTATACGTATGTTTGTGACAGTGGCTAAACTAGCTCGCTTCCTGTAACATGTCTACATTTCGTATGTACGTACTCCCGAATGAAATCAAGGGGTGTAATAATTTTAACGCAACGGTTTTTTTCATTATTGATAGACATCTCGGGCAAGAGTTCTTAAATAACTTTTAGCTTTAATGATGCTCTATTTTGATAAACCACGTATTGTTGCCTTGAGATGTCTTATGAAAAGCCCAAGTAATCTAGTATTTAGGAAAATATGGTCGCTTGACATGTGGATTTGAATACCTTGCTACCATCCAAACTCTCATGTAGCTCCGTAAGAGGTATCTGGTGCAATATTTAAAAAGGATATTTACACTTTTATCATTTAAATGGAACTAAAATACTAATAACATACTCTCAGTGTTACACTTAAAGTTAAGAACCTTGTTAAGTTTTTTTTCCCTGACGTAATATTACATTTAGTATTAATAACATAGTATTATCCGTAGCAGAGGATGCGTGGAAGGGGTTAAACGAGTCTGCGAGCCTCCCATGGGATGTCTAGAAAATCTAGATTGCTTCGATGAAAGCTTGTAGCATGTATGTTTAAAGTAATACATGTTCAGAAATGAAAATATCAGACGCAAGCACCAAGGTATTCATTTAAGATTGTTGAAATATTTCTTTTGTTGTTTCTTCTTCTCAGTCGTATTTTCTCTTGACTAAGGGTTGTGGTCTATCATGTGTAGTGAATCACACTATAGCTTTCTTAACAGTTATAATGAATGTTGATGTTAATGACTATGACCTTCAGATAAAGTAGAGGTTAAAATGTATTACAATAATGTTAAGTCTCGTTACCTTAGTAATTTTAGTAGCATACACCATCATTCAAACTACAACACAGAAATGTCTACACACTGTTTGTCGGCTGCAATAGGAGCTGCGGTACCTAGACTGTCTCCAGTGAAAGGACCTATTACCAGTTAAGTATAATTCTATAAAGACGATATTATTAACAAATATTTGTGTGGTGTTTCCATTGCCTTTATTTTACATACTAGTCCGACCACGGATGGTCATCACATAAATATGTAGGTTTCCTCACGATGTTTTCTTTCACCGTCAAAGCAAGTGCTATTAGTTGGTGTTATACTAATTGCACATGAATTGAAAAATCCATTGAAGCAGGCCGGATTTGAAACCGGTACCTTCGGAGTGGAGAGCCGGCATTTGGCACAAGACTATGACGATCCTTTGTTATTAACCTACTTAAGATATCCTGGGCAAATACGTTTCGCTATGTTCAGATTCATTGTCACATACAGTCATATCAGATTTAGTTTAAATGTTAGCCTGGTTAATAGTATGTTGTGGTCAATTGTTTTATGTATCTAATTTAATATGTTGATATGAAAAATTCATTAACACACTCCTTTTGCTTTAATCTCCTAATGCACCTACTCATGATATTTCTGCATCACCCAAGGTAGATTGTAAGATAATGTCAAAGGCATTAAGTCCACCTTTACAAGGGTTATACAAAAAAATATTACATGAACTATACATATACAAAGAATAAAATTATTCGAAGACTAACTTTTCTTAATACATTTTATACAATATGACCTGATTCACAAATAAAATTGTTATTGCCGCAGTATAATTCGTACCCCAGGAAGCTTCGCATAATTATACCCGATTCAAACTTTGGATCCAAAGTGATAATTTCAAAAATTTATGCCCTAATCGCGTGCCTGAGTCCATTACTTTAAACTTTGTTGTATATTCTGTATCGTTGAAGCTACAGTCGAACAACTTAACAGTTAAAGTATAAACCACGGTCCAAGTTAAACATTAAGTTTCAGCTTCGATAACGGTAAGACACGCTATACATGTGACGAAAAATCATCATCGTTTTAATCTTCGGTCCATTGTTGAATGTAGACACTTCCTATCGATTTTAATAAGGTTGGATTAATATTATTTGGTTGTCGCGATCTTCACATGATCATTGCTTTATATAGAAGGCATTGGTATAACCTTTACTCGAAGATCTTCTTTGCCTATCATTTGACGGATCTACACAACAACAGAAAAAGAGACTTTAAAAGATAAAGATATAGAAGTTGGAAAAGAGTTCACAGAATATACTAGTCCTTGACATCTAAACACGATTGACGTGTCTCCGGAATTAAAAAGTACATCTATGTTATTTTTCTAATATTTTCTTTCTTCTAGTTATGTGGGGGGACTTACTTTTTCTTTTGGTATTGTTTTCCGTTTCATTATTTTACTTTATTTTTCCTTTTACTTATGTCATCAACTATATGTTACAATGCAAGCGGATTTGCGGTTGCGTCACGGAGAGCCACTTATGGCTTTGTTGACCATCGAATAGGTTTCATATAACTTGGCTAAATAACAATTATAGGGCCCGGCTCTTATGTTTTGAAGGTAGATTGAAATTTGTTATAGCTACCGATATTTAAAGATCTAAACAATATAGTGCTTGAATCTAAAGAGGGTCATTCAGCGACAAGACAAGCGGTATTTCAACATAAAATATTTTTAGATCTATTTAGTTGTCTGCTACCGGATTCGTTTTTAAGCTAAGTCTGTGAATCAAAACGTTGCTGTAGAGGAAGTTGGTGACCACCAGATGCTATCATCGTTATATATACTAAAATGTTGTTAAAACATATCAGGGAACTCGTTTATAAACCAACAGTATTGTTACGATGTTAACGAAACGACCGCGGTCTGCCCACAGGGCGCTGCCGCAACCATGTAGTATTCGGCAACCGTTTCCGGTAACTGCTCACTAACCATCTCCGGTACCGGAAAGACCAGATCCTACCGACTGGGCCAATGTTACATTAATTAAAGACCAAAATTGCTGTGGGATGGCTTATTTAAAAATTCACTTAATACGCGGCAGTGATGTTGCAGGCGTCTATGAGCTACGATAACTATTAATTATCAGGCAGGCCGTGTACTTATTTACCATCTTAGTGGTATAAAAAGAAATATATCTGTTTAACAACTTTTATACATGATAGGCCTCTGTTGCTGGAGACCGCCTAGGTAGGTACCACCGCAGCTCCTATTGCAGCCGGCATACTTTACTGTACAAACATTGCCGTTTTCCGTTTTAAAAGGTGCTGTAAGGTAGTAAAATTACTAATGAAGGACTATTACGAAACTGTTACTAAAGGATCCAAGCCAATCTTACCTTCTCGTGTTGCATCCTAATAAAAAACAAACGGGGCACTGACTCCCAGCCAACTCGCTTTGGGACAGCGTGATGGGAGATAGCACAAATCAATTCATTATTGGGTGGTCTATGTCTATCGGCTGATGATGATGATGATATATATACACCTTTGATTTGTTTTCGTATTTTTACATTTAATGTTCTACTTCTCATTTCTACTTAAGCGTCACCTTTATATCCCACAACAGACGTATATCGGCTGACGATGATGATGCTGTAGTTAAGATGTTATACATAGCACTATATTGCGCCCATGACTTTGAGACTGATAAATCATCATCATGGTTATCATTGTATCCTATTTATTGATTGTTATTCCAGGACACAAATGAAAGGAAAGTATTGTTATGTATATTCATTCTTGACGATATCGAGCATGTTGATAATACTGTCTTTTTCTTTATTTAACGAACCGAAGACGTTCACCTGATGGTAAGTTATAAGCTTGCTCATGGCATGGCGCTGGTTTGGATAATATATAGTGTCGCCTTCGCCATGGCCTGGAGACGTTAGAATACAGCACTCTTTAATTGGAACACAGTTATATTAGTTGGTTGCAATAGGAGCCGCCGCGGTGCCTACCTAGACGGTCTCGGCAATGGAGAGCTACAAAGGAAGGTGTACAACGCGAGGCAAGTTAAAGTGATTACAATTTAGCGCTCCACGCAGCTAGGCCGAGCGCCATGTCCATTGTTTGTTTTCATTTCGCCGGAGGTTGACGTTCACCTGATGGTAAGTGATAAGCTTGCTCATGACATGGCGCTGCTTTGGATGATATACAGTGTCGCCTTCGTCATCGCCTTGAGACGTTAGAATACAGCACCCTTTAATCGGAACACAATAATGTTAGTTGGTTGCAATAGAAGCTGCCGCGGTGCCTACCTAGACGGTCTCGGCAATGAAGAGCTACAAAGGAAGGTGTACAACGCGAGGCAAGTTAAAGTGATTACAATTTAGCGCTCCACGCAGCCAAGCCGAGCGCCGTGTCCATTGTTTGTTTTCATTTCGCCGGAGGTTGACATTCACCTGAACGTTAGGTGTATGGTTACCGCAGTAATATCATTAGAATACAGCACCCTTTAATCGGAACACAATAATGTTAGTTGGTTGCAATAGAAGCTGCCGCGGTGCCTACCTAGACGGTATCGGCAACGAAGAGCTACAAAGGAAGGTGTACAACGCGAGGCAAGTTAAACTGATTACAATTTAGCGCTCCACGCAGCCAGGCCGAGCGCCGTGTCCATTGTTTGTTTTCATTTCGCCGGAGGTTGCCGGCAATAAAATGCCACACGCAGCCCCTGTCAAAACTCAGCCGGCCGCCCGCCCGCCCTACCAGTTCCCGTCCCGCCGTCGAGCCTGGCGCACGCCCTCGCGTCACGCGGCGCGACTTATCGACCGCGTGTTACTCGCGGAGCGTGTTCATTACTATCCATTCACGTGACGTTTGAGAGATTTAAAGGTGAGTTTCATGCGGTGTTCATTCAAAACAAATTATAAATGCCGCCACATTTTTTTTTATTGAGAAATTAGTCAAACGAAGGAAACTGTACACATGGTGTGATGAAAAATACCTGATGGTAAGTGTCAATATTAACTAATAGTATATTATAAAATATATTATTTATGTTGTAAAGAAACTTTTATACGTTTAATGTTTTTCTTTATGTATGGACTTTATTATTACATATACATATAAACTTCATTGTAAATATTATGAAAGAAACAAATATTCTTGTTTTTGTTATCAAATATCGCTGCTATATTTAAATGCAAACTTTTATATTTACATCGGGCTTTCAGTGTGAGACGCGTTGATTACAAACAATACTTCGTTTGCGCGATGTTTTAAAATTGAAACGTTGGGAAATATTATTGAGAGCTTGTATTGTTTCTGTGTAAGTTTTCTATTGTATATATTTCGATTCGTATTTATAAAGTTTTTGTCCTGCCGATACGTTGAGTTCAGTTTCGCGGTTCTACGTTCAACAAGTAATGCTTTAGTTGAAAATGCAATTACTAAAGTATACGGTACTATTGATTATAAACATCTTATTGAATTTACATACAAATATAAACAAATCCTTTTTAATCATCTGGTGGTAGGTCTTTATTGATAGAGACCGCTTAAGTAGGTACCACCGTAGCTCCTCTTTCTATTGTTAAATAGTCATGTGAAACCATTTCTGTGTTCCGGTTTGTTGGGTGCTGTATGGTAGTGAAATTACTGGGGCAACGAAAGTTACCTTACGAATCAAAGCGACGAGTACAATGTGGTTATGTGTATACCATTTTAACCAGCACCACGTTGTTATAAGCGAATCACTTGATACAATGATAGATAACATTGCGATCGAGATAATGAAATACGATTGCTTTACAGTTCAAAATCATCTAATTTTCTACCAGAATCGAACCAGAGATTTCTTTCTTAGAAAATAGATAGTTAATCTATATGTTAACGCGAAGATATAAAAATAAATAAATATTATGACTTTAACTAGTATTTTTTACTAGTAGTTTACAAATGGCACTATGACAGCAGTATAAATGCATTTGAATCACTGAACAACTTATTTTTTTTTAATATGTAAATATAATTCTAAGGTCTGATAATACCCTACGCCTAAGGTCATTTACAACAGTTTTCAATTAGGAAAGTGGCAGATGCGCTGTACTCTCCCCCTAAGGAAAACGTTGGAAAAGGTTTTCATTAAACAATGAAATGTGGTTTTTCACAAATTCATTAAGAAATTAAACCAGCGAAATAATTCTTGATACTTAATCCTTTCATTTTGTTTGAATTATTATTTTTTATTCAGCGATTCTACCTATTTATTTCAATTATTACTCGTATACAGTAAGATTTGCAAACTATAATTTGGCAATTTTTAGTTAATTGTTTTTATGAGTAGTGTTTAGAAGCGCGCTTTAGTCAGTAAAGTTACTGGGATAATAAGTAAAGTTACTTAATATATCAAATCTCATAACAAGCGTTATATGATTTAATGTATATCATCCTAACTACCGCCACGTTGTAACTAGTAAGCTTTTACTGTCACGTGAACTAAGAAATCATTTTGCTTTCACATGATAGTAAATGATAAGCTTCCTTTGCTTGTGAGAACGTTGCTCTGGATAAGATAGTATATACAACCCCACATTACGCTCGTCGTCTTGAGACTTTAAATGGTAAGTTTCGTTACCACAGTAATTTCACTAGCTTAGAGAACCCTTCAAACTACTACAAAGTAATGTTACCATACTTTACATTCATACTTTAACAAGACGGTTTCCTATAAAAGAGATATACCACCAGTAAACCTAATTAAGTATTATTAGTTATTCTGTTGACTGTAATATTATTTTCATACATTTTTAAATTAAAAAAAAAATAATAATTATTGCACTTTTTAATTAAAAACGCGCTTTCGACCAACGAGAATCGCATTAACATTGGTTCGCTAGTTTAACCGTAATAAGTGCACGGGGCGAGAGTTTTTGAGTATTTTATATTTCATACTGTTTTCGACGTATAAAACTCTGATGATACTTACTTAATATTATTTTTTATATATTTATTTGATATGTATATTTCATACAATAATTAAACAAGCAAGAGATGTTTAACTGATAGTGAATAAAACTCATAACAATATGGAGATAGTATGATTACCATACTTTGATATTGTGGTCGTCGCCTAGGTAGGTACCACCGCAGCTCCTATCTTACCCACTGCTCCTTCTATGTATACTGCTAAATAGTAATATGCAAACATTTAGTTAGAAATCAGTTTATAATGTATTGTCAAAAGATATTTATTTATTTATAATGCTTCATGCACAAAACAATAAGTACACAGGACTTAATGCCATATGGCATTCTCTACCAGTCAACCTTTGGGCGTTACAAGAGCAAATGCGTAGTTGCGAAACTACAAAAAGAAAGAGGAAGAAGACTGTTATATAAATTTAAATAGAAACAATAAAAATATATAAGTACACACAATGCATACATACTTATATACATACATATATACAAATACATGCATATAAATACACGCATGCAAGTATAGATGAACATATACATACCAGAGAGCACGAATATGCATAACAATACAACAAATATATATAGATTATATGTACTATAGTAAATAATAGAAATAAGAATATTTAAATGTGACTATGTACACTTAGGTGTATATACATGTTTATTATAGCAGATGATAAGATACCGTAATTATAAAAATAAAACCCCTGAACAATAATATCAGGGAAAGGTAGAATTAATAATAAAAAAATATGCAAACTTTACTGTGTTCCGGTTTGAAAGGTGTTGTAAGCTAGTGAAATTACTAGGATAACGAGAATTAACACCATACATTTCGTAGCGACGAACCCCGTGTAGTGATGTGTGTACCATTTTAAACAGCGCCTCGTTGTTATGGTAACACTTACCATCGAGTGAAGCCTTGTTCGTCTCTTCGAATAAAAATAAATTATTAAGTCTCCTTACTGCAGTAATTTCATTATCACATCAATAAAGGTAAGTCTTGCGTAGTAATGTCAACTAGATATACAACGGTGGTATATGCACTGGTGACCATCTATGGGCAGTTAGTATAACAACTAATATCACGTGCTCTATATATCAAATGGCTATAGACAAAAAAAAAGGGCTGGTGACCACCAGTTAAAAGATCGAAACATTGAGTAATGCAGTTAAATCATAATATGTTACAATACGAATTTGAACAGGAAACAGGGTTAAGAATACTGATAGTTTAAACGACTTAATAAAATGTTAACTAGTTAGATATACGTTTATAATATATTGTCAAATGATATGTACGATAGTAAATAATATAAATAAGAACATGTAAATGTGACTATATATACATATGTGTACGTACAGGTTTTGTAATGGTAGATGATAAGATAGCACAAGTATTAAATGTTGTGAATGAAAGTTTAAAAAGCTCTGAATAATAATATCAAGGAAAAGCGGGAAGAAATGCAGTTAAATCAGCTCTGTATTTTTAGTGTATCAAATTTAAAAGAGTTCAAATGAATAAATGATTACACAAATGAACAGTTCAGTGAAACGTCTCCCGCATTTCCAAGTGATGATAAATTACTAATACGCCAAAACGGAATTGCCGTCTACGTATAATTTAGTGACACCTCGTTGCGGTTCCGCGCCGCTGTTTGTGTTTTCAACTTAAGTATCTTTGTATGTAGCTTGAATAAATTAAAAAGTACTTTACATTGAAAAGCTTCTCCTGGGGCTGTTTTAATGTTTTCTGTTAGCGACTTTCGTTAGAATTTAATCGTATTGTCTTCTTACTTTACGTTTAACTTTCGTAAGTTTAACCGCAGTAAGGCACGGGTAATACTTTTAAATTACTCTGTAGATTCGTAATTATATAAAAAGTTTCATTGATACAGTCTTAATAAAGTTTACAGGCGGAAGTAAAGCTTATGGGCATTTTCAAAGAACCTAAGACATAAGAAGTTATGGTGGATAATGTAGAACATTGAATGCAAGGTATTTTTTGTACCTGCTGTTAAGTGAATATGCTATTAAGAGGGTCCTTTCCAACAGTGGACATCTATCGGCTGATGAAGTGAAGAAGATTTGACACTATATGTATTTGTACTATTTTAATAACAATTCTAGCTTATCAATAATATTGAAAACAATAATACAGGTAAGTTGTTATTATTCGACGTGACAAGTAAGACGTTCAGCTGATGGTATGTGATACGCTTGCCAATAAAAACGTGGCGCTCGTTAAGATGGTATACACAGCACAGTAATTTCACTAGTATACTGCACCCCTCAAACCGGAACACAGTGAAATTTGCATATTACTGTTTGGCGGTAGAAAGAGGAACTGCGGTGGTACCTATCTAGACAGTCTCCGGTAAGAGAGACCTACCACCTGTTTTTAATTAAGCTATACGATTATTGTTGTGATATATTAAGAGTATTCACATTACCATTCCCACAATTAAACTTAACAAACATAATTAAGCATTCAGGTGCTGGAAATCTGGCTCCCTTTGCTGGTAATTGATGTTTGCCTTGGGCCGCTTTGTGTCCGTCGGGCCCCATGCGGGCAGGTGAAAGTTTATTACGTTTGATGGATTCTGAAAGCGTGAATAAATTACTGGGGGTTATTAGGTATCAAATTATTAACATTTGTACTCGTTTTAATGAGCAATCACTTCCTTCGCTTTAGGTTTATGTATTATAAATACCGACCATTACCAGTATCTTATATATACATACGCCCAATACATCATCAGCCGAAAATCATCCACTGCTGGATATAAGCCTCCCCCAATAGTGAGGGGATTTGGGCCATCTTCCACCACGCTGGCCCAATGCTGGCTGGTGAAGAGCCAGAGCCTCGTTTGTTGATTAGTAGGGTACAGCAAGTAAAGTTGGTATGGGTTCCGTGAGTTGTGTAGGACCCCTTACATACTGCTGATATATCTCTTTTAAAATCTTCTACTTATTTATCAAAACATAAACTATTGTATTACGAAAATTGTCAAAATTTTGAAAATGCTCACAATACTATAATAATGTAGTTCCGAATTTATATAAGTTAGTATATCTTATGTCTATAACGATTAACTTAATGTATACATTCCTAGAGCGTCTCTACGTAAAGTACACCACCAGTTGAATATTCGTTATATCATTTTGTTGTATCAAACATGTGATAATGAAAACATATTCAAAAGTAATCCAAAATTACACTGCACATATATATGTCATAATTAATTAAAAATATATAAACTTTTACTTATAAACTCAACAACCTATATTAAAACCTAACGAAATTTAACTATATAGTGGATCCCATTTTTAATCCATGTTACGTTTTATATCTTAAGTAATACATAAAAATTTAACTAACGTATTTCGGACATTACCGATCATATGATAAACCATTTTTTTCATGTAAAGTTTTTCTTTAATCGACTGCAAGACGTGAAGAGAAAGACCTGTAGCTGATGGTATGTAATACGCTTGCCAATAACGAGGCCCCATTAAGATGGTATACACAGCACCACATTGCGCTCGCCTTGAGACGTAAGGTATATTTTACCACAGTGATTTCACTAGCATATACCCTTAAACCGAAACACAGTAATGTTAGTCAGCTGTAATAAGAGCTGCGGTGGTACCTAAACGGTCTCCAGCAACAATGACCTACCACCACTGAGAATGAAAAGATAGCTTTTTTCCATTGATTATATTAATTTATGTATCTTATTTAAAATGTTAACATATAAAGCGGTGTTTAATGTGAAAAATGGAGGCTTTTATCAACGATGTTATTGGATGCCGGCGTATACTTCTCCCCTTTAAACAGTCATTTATCTTCGCTGCTGCCCGCGCGTACCAATTCATAGAATGGTTATATATGAGTAATAATTATAGCTTAGAACTTGATGCCTTCACGTAAACAGGAATCCACTTTATAAACTAAAACACACACTAATAATAGTTATTAAAATTCTAAAACTAACACCATACTAGTTAAAACTAGTTCGAACTGGTGGTAGGTTTCTGTTGCCGGAGACCGTCTACGTAAGTACCACCGCATCTCTTATTTCTACCGCCAATTAGTTATGTGAAAACGTTACTGTGTCCGGTTTGAAGGGTGCGGTTAGCTAGTGAAATTACTGGAGTAACGAGACTTAACAACTTCGTCTCAAGGCGACGTGGAAGCGTTAATCGTCCCGTCACTTCGTCGAATGAAAAAAGTATTAAGATATCAATGGAAAAGGTTATTTTATAGTTGATGTATGAAGTCTAAGTTAATCATTATTACGGTTGTTCGTTTTTTTAATAAATAAAATATATAGATAGGCAGTTGGGATTCATAGTCTTTGTATACAACGGTGTAGTTTTTATTTTATTTATTATTTCCTCCGATTATGTGGGACTAGAGATTTTGGTTTTAATTTTCCTTTGTTTTCCCTGTCCATTAATTTCCTTAGTTTTCCATATCTCTAATGATATATTATATTATTTCCGTCTTCATTCATTTTTTATCTTTCATACAATTGTTACATTCTCTTACTTTTCTCATGCATCGCTTCTCAGCATCGCTACTATTTTTATTTTATCACTATCTCACTCTGCTTTATATTTATAATGTTCGTAGTAATTAAATGTAGCGTTATGTTGGAAGTTTATTAAATGTAGCGATTTAATGTAGTAACTGAAGAAAATTCTTCTTAGTGTCTAGTAAAGTTATCTTAAATACTAAAGCTTTGAGAACGTATACAAGTTTAGTTATAAAGCTGTCACGAGCGTTCATATCACTTGTCATGTGACTATTTAATTAATATCAAAGCTTTATGTACCATTAAATACTTCGACAATGGTGTATTTAATCGCCATAATTAAAATTGGTAGTTTATAAGATTTAATGTAGTAACTGAAGAAAATGCTTCTTAGTGTCTAGTAAAGTTATCTTGAATACTAAAGCTTTGAGAACGTAAGCAAGTTTAGTTACAAAGCTGTCACGAGCGTTCATATCACTTGTCATGTGGCCATTTAATTAACACCACTGCTTCATATCCCATTCAATATTACAACCATTCATAACATTAAGCCGAATTAATTCAGTTCGCATTCGTGTACTCTCCGTCTGGATGAGACTGATACTGGAATATTGCTTTGGTATTCTGTACTTAGTGATATTTCTCTGAATATTTAAAAAAAAATATCCACAATTTCCCTGTTATTATTCCCGTGCTCTTACCTGATGGAAGTGCACACTTTCGAAATTGAAGGCCGTAAAAATACCACTTAACCGGGTTCCAAAGGGTCCCCCGTTTTAATCGAATACGTTCCCACTCGTGAACGGTTAAACATTTCTTTTTTTCATACAACTTGTAAAGTTAAAATTTTCGCTTACTTAACCAGCTTTACGTTATTATTTTTGTTCAGCTTTCACTTAAAAGCTTTACACGAATATTAAATATTTATTACACGGATTTGTTTCTTTCGACTTTATAAATATTATGAATGATTATTAAAGTATATATTTTTTTAATATAATATAGATACAAGTAATCTTCAGTTAGTAATTTGACTCCAAAAGTAACTAGATCTAAAAACTTTAATTAATGGATGATAAACCAAATTGCTTGTTCGCATTGAAGTGGATCCGTCGACAAGTTTCCCCAAAAAGCATTTTCATCGAATAACTTTCTCCTGAAAACTTTCCCTCTGGCGTACGTTTATATTACCTACATTTGTATTATTTTACTTTCATCACTTTGATTTTTATTAATAAATTACATAATTTAAGTGAATAAGTAAACGTTGATCCATTTGTTTACTAATCCAGTGTTCAAAATCAAAAAGTAAACAGCCAAGTCCGGCGCCAGGGCTTTGACCAAAGCGATTTTAATGGACAAAGTTCTTCAGCCACAAACTTTACTCACGAGGGATCGACTTGGCACTCGTAAAGGCACTTATAAGCATTACAAGTTATACAATTAATTCATAGAGTGAAGAGTAATTTGTTAATGCGATATGAAAGTTAACTTGAATACTAACTTAACGTCTTAAGTCTCAAGACGACTAGCGAAATGTGGTGCAGTGTATATCATTTTGACTAACGCCTCGTTGTTATTGGCAAGCGTATTGCTTACCTGAACGCCTTGCTCGTCTCGTCGAATAAAAAATTGGGGTACCTTAAATGGGTGTAACGGATCCCATACAACACCACACAGGCCCAAGCCAACTTCACCTGCTCGTGGTGGAGCCAATCAACAAACGAGGCTCTGGCTTTCCATCAATATACATTGAGCTAGTGTGCTGAGATATGGCCCATACCACCCATTATTGAGTAGGGTATGTCCAGCAGTGAAGGTCTATCGGCTGATGAAGACCTTATAGAATTATGTACCAAGTAAAATTCTTTATTTTTTTTATTAATATATCTTCTTCTTCTTAGGGTAACATCTTGTTCCGAAGGTCGGCGATCATTACGGCAATTTGGACTTTAAATATCGCGGCTCTGAAAAGCGAACGGGTGCTCTTTCCAAACCACTGTCGTAGGTTTTTTAGCCAGGATGTTCTTCTGCGGCCCACACTCCTCTTTGACCCTGAATTTTTCCCTGTATGATGAGTTGCAGCAGTTCATATTTTGCATTTCTCATTATGTGGCCCAGATATTCTAACTTTCTTTTCTTTATTATATATGAGACTTCTGGATTTTTGTTCATGCGCTTTATATATATTAATATGTAAGAATATTTAATATACTATTGCTTACGTTATCGTGAATAGAGGAGTCCAAATGGCAAGGTCAGACCATGCCCAAGCCGTGATCGTAGCTCAGCGTAGCTTACCAGAAACCTGAAGGAGGTACATCATGAAGATGACATAATAACCTTCACTTTAATATTATCCTGCTTAACCACAACCACGAGGTGTTCAGTTAAAATTACATTTGAGGACGGACGTCACAAATCTAGAAATCAATATATATGTTATATATTAAATGTGTAATTTCATATACATATGTATATGCACAATTTGAAAATCATTGGGTAAGATTTTTTAAAATAAATTAGTAATAGTAGTAGCACAGGTTTCATAACGACATTCATAGTAACAGTTATAAAAGAAAAAACAATTAAATAAATACAAATATAGAAACTAAGAACTTACTTCTTTTAAAAGACTTTATAAAGAATATAAATACGGAGTAAGGTTGTACTTCATACTTTTACTGTGAACGGGTATAAGTCAACTGTGTTAATAAATAACGTTTTAATATAATATTCCAAAGTATTTTGTTTGTTTTATTTATATTATTTAACCGTAATTAACAGAAGAACTAAAATCGGTTTAAGGTTTAATATAAAATTTAATAAAGTTTAAAATCTTGTTAGATACACTACGGAGTAAAGGTTTAAATTTTGTAGAAGAAAAACTCAATTGTAATTTCTAGACCCAAAAAATCTCAATTAGTAGGGAAGATAAAAACTCCTTTGGGTGTGATTATATCCGGATAGGTCATGTAGTAAATGCTGTCCAGCATTTTCTTGATAGTTTCAACCCATGTCATTTTTTTTTTAATTTATTTTCTTTACCTCCTCGTCCCCTGAAGTAGTGTACTGTTGCTACATTTTTTAAAATGTGTAAAAGACTACCGTAGCCTATAACATCAGAAATATCCTTTAAAAAGTATCCTTCGTCCTAGTTTCTACGAAATATTACATTTAAAAAAAAAATTAAATAGCAGAGCAGATTACATTTTAAATGCGCTGTCCCATAAACTTTACTAAGAGCGATTCCTGAGAGACATGACCTAGCTTCTACGCATTGAGTTGTGCAATTAAGGTGCTCTATTTCGTTTCTGATATTTTTTTTATATCTTGTTCTAGTTTATGATATATCTATAGACTATTAATAAACCAGATTCTGGCTTTAAAATAATATTAACTATTTAAATTTTTAATTTGTTTGGAAAATATTATGCAATAAGTTTTTGCCACTAGCGGATGATACATCTTTGTTGCGATAGACCTAAGTAGTGACAATCACTACAGCTTACATCTACCGTAAGTTACGTAAGTATTAAGTAGTAAGCAAGCATTACTGTGTTACTATTAAAACGATACTGTGACTACTTTAATTACTGTAGTAACACGATCTATTATATCATAGGAACTTGCAGTGGGAGCTCTTGGAAACTAATCAAACATTTTCTCTCATCTCATTGTATCATATGAACATTGTATTAATCATGAAGCTTGGTAGAAAAAAAAATTAAAATGGTACAATATATTTAATTTGGTGATGGTGGGGTTTTTTTAAACCCACCTAGCTTGCTACCATCTCTATATCCAAAACTGTCAAACTACATTGCAGTGTTGTGATTGTCATCATATAAAAGCCAAAGTATTCAGAACGAACAAGCTTCACTATATACGGCTTTATAGACGCTTAATATTACTTGATATTGAAGTCAAAATTTAGCTCATAGGAATAATATATACGTATATTATTTCTAGTTTAATTAAATCATTCAACTGTACCAAGAAAGCGTTCCTTTGTAATACAGTTATATTGCTGTAGTCGAAGTACTGAATATAATATTTCAGGAAACGACAGTACATTAACGTGTGCACCGTTTCCTGAAATTCGGGTACTGTTTCAGCGTAAGACGTTAATTTGGGAAATGCTGTAAGTATTCGGTTATACGTTTTGTATGCTATTTGCGTATGTTGCGGTCACTGGCGTATGTTGTTTATTTTAAACCGTTACTGTGTTTATTCGAGGTCGTGTTAATAGTCTCATTTAAAATATACTTTTTTAAATATTGATTATATAAATAATCATTTACATAATATATTTATTACTATGAAACAAATGTTAAGAAAAAACTCTCTTAATTTGTATACCTGTTGTGAAGGAATTTGTATCCGGTTTTGTATAGGTGTTTCTTCATCAATGATTATACTCTATTTGTTTTAAATGTAGTCAATTTTACGAGTGTTATTATACGTGGAATCACAGCTCAAAAACAGATGATTTGATATATTTTTGCTATTTTAAAACACGTGAGGGTTTTGAATATTCATGGTCAAACACATACCAAAAACCGTTCGGAAATCACGGCCCATAATCAAGTGTATAAATCAGTGATTTTTAGCAGAAATAAAATAATTGTTATATAAAATTATGATTAGTTTTAGAAAAGTTTTCTGTCTGATAGCATCATATTGATCTATTCGATTAATACAGGCGTGGGCAGTGGAACTCCCCCGTGTGCGCTTTCGGATCTTGTTAACACGATTACTTACTATGTTTAATCAAATCGCTATAACCCGACATTTTCTTGTTAATATACCATATTAAACTTGATAGATAAATTATTTATTCCTCACATTAACAACTTACAATACAATCAATAAAGTTAAACTGAACTTATGATCTAAATGTGAGCAAGGCCTTATCGTTATGAACGGTTTCTTCCATTTAATCCGATATGGCAGGAGAGATAAAATAAATAAAGAGTAACAAGAAAAGTCAAAAATAAGCAAATTATAACAAGGATTGTTTATGATAAATAAATAATTACAAAACAGTTTATTTATAACCAAACTAAATGATAATTCTGTATATATATACATACATCAAAACTTATATAAATATACTATAAATTGTGCGGTAGTATCGAGCTGTTCTTGTAACAGTACTAATTACTTCACCGAATAGTAAACTTTAATTCGGATCAAATTAATTTTATTCTAGACGATGCATTCACGTAATGGTAAGTGTGCTGGTGTATAATAAGGCACTGGTTAAGATGGTATATACAGCACCATATCGAATTTATCGTCTTATACATAGTTTAAACAAATTAAACCACTCAACTTCTATTAGACACTATATATTCGTTCAGAGTTACAACACTTCCACTTAGATTCGTACAATAATCGTAATGTGTCCTCCGTCTCTTGGTCATCTCTTATATACCCACTAACTATCCTCGGCCACGTTTCAAACTGAAGTTAATTCCTTTTTAATAAATTAACTTATAACTCTATCGAAATATAATTTTCACATTAAGGCTTTTAAAATTATTATTAAAGTTTACAATCATAATACACATGTAAATCTTTAGCATATCGGTTCGATTTGACAAGAATAACAAAGAATATGAGTGGAGTCATAATAGTTACATTCATAGTTCAAATACATTTATTACTATACGTATCTTGGATTGACTAAATTAATGATATATGTAGTATTAAAATCGGAGAGATTCTACAATAACAATTCTTAGAAAATATTGTACAAATATTTCATATATCGATTACACGTTTACGTAACGACAATAGTCAGGTGCACATCTTTTATAATTGATACTGACAAATAAATATACAAAAACTCATATTATTTTACATGTTGGTTTAATAATTTTTAAAATCATTACAATAGGATGTTAAATTACGTTACCCCAGTCATTTCACTATCATATAGCACCCTTCAAACCGGAACATTGTAATGGTTGTACATTACTTATTCACGGTAGAAATAGTAGCTCCAGTGGTACCTACCTAGACGGTCTCTGGTAAAAGATCTACCATCAGTAAATATATCCTACGCCCTTCTCAAGTCATATACCACATAAGGCTATCTCTAGTTTAATCATTTCTTTTATAACTAAGAAATTTAGAAAAATTTCTTTAGAGAAAATGGTAACATTGAGATATGATTATGTTTGTATTTTACTAAACTTTCACAATGCAATTTTTTTTATAC
>DWLS01002428.1:0-18116 GCA_018246255.1 Pachliopta kotzebuea | reverse complement strand
AGAAGAAGATAAATAACAGTGCGATTTGTGTATCGAACATGAGATATATAGCGGAATTTGGGCCATCTTTCACCACACTGGCCAAAAGCTGGTGACATGTGGAGTGTGGTTCTTCATCACATCATAGCGACCTTCCTCTTTATGTTAATCTGCTGCTATAACACTATCATAATACTATCACTGTGTTTCGGAGTATTATAAACGAATACGCTTCACTATAACTTTACATTGTGTAAATGTTTGACCTCATGGTCTCCTCAAAAAAAAGCAGTAATGTAACTTAAAGATTCTAAAGGGTCAGAAACAACCCACGGCAACCAAGCCAAACAGAGGCTCTGGCTCCTCATCAACCCGCATTAGGCCTGCATAGTGGGAGATGGTCCATATCCCTAACAAATGTCCAGTAGTGGACGTCTATCGGCTGATGATGAATTCGAAGGCTCCTGGTTTGATTTCTGAATAACGTAAGAGGAGTCTAAAAGTTTTTTGAACCACTTCAACCTCTAACTATTCATTAATACCTTACGTCTAAAGACGACGAGCGTAATATGATGCAGCGTATATTTTTTTACCTAACGCTCCTTTGTTATGGGCAAGTGTATCACCATCAGCTGAATACTATTCTCGACGAATAGAAAACTCCAAATTGTTACAATCAGCCGCATCACTCGTTATCAGGTGAATAGGCACTGCACACCCTTGTCTTTTCCATCAGCTTTAATCAGAGCCGCTGATATACTTTTACACACCAAGAACTATATAGGAGAAAACGTTTGTAATATCGTTTTTTACTGATAACCTTTAAAAGTTGTGATAGTCTAGTGGTTTGAAAATCTATCTTTCACCGGGCACCAAGTTCGAATCCTGCACCAATGGATTGTTTAATTTACGTATGTAGTATAACACCAACTAATATCACGTGCTTTAAGATATATATCAAATCGCGTGGATATAAAATAAAACTTTATAGTAATAAGCTCTTAATGTTACCTGTCAGATAAAGGTCCCACCAGCAGCAGACCAGCCATGGTCCCAAAACTGTGCACGGAGCCAACTAATGTCCTTTTCCATTCCTGATTAGCAAGGTCAAACTGAAAACAGGAAATTCCTTTTAGGTACTTAACTTAAAAACTTATCATCATCATCACTTCAGCCTATTAAAGATCACAGTTTAAAGCCTTCTTAATCTTTTTAAAGCAATCAAGACGATGGCATCATACTTCCTCACTCTACTACAGCTACGTTTAGTTCTATGCTGTATGCTAGTGAAATTACTGTGGTAACAAGGCAACACCTTACAAAGATAAGAGCGCAATGTGATGCTGTGTACAATATTAATCAGCGTTGCGTTGTTATGAGCAGGTGTATCACTTACCATCAAGTGAACGCTTTGCTTGTCTCGTTGTACTCAAAAAAGCATAAATCTGGTTGATTTTTCTTTTATTAATAACCAACTATTTCGAAATTTTATTTAAAAAAATTTACATCGATTTAAAGGGATGTAAAAGGCCCCACATAACATACGGTACCCAAACCGACCTCACCTGCTAATCAACAAACGAGGCTGTTGTTACTCACCAACTTGCATTTGGCTAGTGTGGATACAGTCCAAATCTAGCCATTGTTGAGAGATGCCTATGCCCAGCAGTGTACTTCTGGCTGATGATGATGATCCCAAATTTACACCAAATTTGTTTTTGTTACATACTTTATTTGGATTCAAACATCAGAATGCTATGTCTGATGGAATATGATAATAGACCTGGCAGAGAACGTCTATTGGAGTGATGATCACAATTTCATTAGGTCCTGCATACGCCTGAAGGTTTTCCCATTATAAATACAGTGTAAATTATAACATAATTCTTTATAACGATAAACTTTCTATAACAGTAAAGATCAAATTTTGGTTGGTTTACCTTAAAACTCATACATTGATATCCTCTTTATAGAGCGACAGACATTCTCTATTACGAAGTAATGTTTTTTACACAGAAAATTAAGATTAAACAGTAAAAACGGATCCGTTTAATAATGAAAACAATCTAACACTCGATGAACTGATAAAACAGTTCAACATACCAGAAAAATTAAACAAAGATCTCCAAAGATACGAAAATATATACGACGATGAGGCAACAACCGATTCAATTAATAACGAACAAATTCTTGACTTAGTAACGAAAAGTAAGGAAAAACCGAATGAATATAAAGTAGATGATCAATAAGATGATTCTGAACCACCACCAACTATTCAACGAGCGCTTGATGCCGCTAAGTTAATAGAATTTTTTTATTGTTTAATCAAATAGATTTCATTACATCAAAAAATGTATAGAATATATAAGAAAATACAAAACAAGTGCTGGCAAAGCAAAAAACGTCAAAGTTAACTGACTATATGTATATTAATTATATCAAAAATATACATATTAAAGATTATTGTTAATTCTGTTATTTTTCTTCACTCCATATAACGATAAAAAATGCTCAGTACCTTCAGTTTCTTTATAAAGAGTCTACACTGTATATCATACTTAGATTATAAGTTAAGTTGATTCTCTGTAGCATGACGTGAGAAATAGTTTATCTATCTAAAAACAAATCAAATGATCTCATACACTATATGATATTGACATAATTTTCATTAACATTTACTTATCTTTATTTATATATACTAATGTGAAAACTGTAAAATTTGTTTATCTTTTCCTTTTTTCTTAAAACCTTTAAAGTAAAATATACAAAATTCTAGCAGGAATTCTTCACCAGCCAACCTTTTGAGAGAGATGTTATTTTAGATACTAAAACTATGATTGATACAATTCATACATAAAAATTACATAGGTAATACATGTACAAATATATGTAGATATACATAGATAATAAATATACTACACTACATATCTATATACATTACAAAAAATATAATATATTAACAGTTGTATATATGTACTCACCTCAGCAACGAAGCTGTTAGGATCGTCGTACTCCCATTCTGTGCAATTATTTGAAGAGCTTACATTGTTTTTGCATCTACAAAACAAACGTTTTATATATATACATATAAATATACACATTTATATGAAGATATAAATATATTTTTTGTTTATGCATTAGCTGTTTATCTGAAGTAATTAATCAACATAAATTTTTAGTACGCTGCACTCAAGAAACTAGGACATTATCACCCATCTTTAAAGAAGCCTATGTTCAACATTAAATATAAATAGCCTTTAATTAATGTATCAACGAAAAAAATATATAAAGCAATAGAAATACATATAAATTCATATTGTTTACTAAATAAGTGTACGTTTCAATAAAATCATTTTATTGAGAGTAGATTTACTATCGCAGAGAGTCACAAGATAGTTAATCTTGTTGGATTGAGAGATATTTTCACGTTGTCGCAATTTTATTAAAATCTATACTAATGGTCACAAAGTTCACATCTGCAATATTAATACCTTTCACTTTTTAATTTAATCCAATATTTCAGTCTAGTTTGAAAGGTTTCGTCTATTTAAACTGTTTAATAGTAAAATATTTGTAAACGCTGAACTGTATTTCGCATACGTCGATTAACAGTATCGTAATGCACAGTTAGACTCACTAATTGAATTATTTTCGAAAATTAACGGAATATGACGCTATATTAAATACTCTATAACAATTAAATAGCAAAAGTAATTACTTTAATATAAATATAAATATAGTTTTATCTGAAATTATTAAAAGATAAACAACCTTATGGATCTTACAGCGCTCGGTATTACGACAATTATACATCAGAAACATTAGTCGATAGAGACGTTCACCATTGGACATAGGCTTCCTTTAATAATTGGGATTTGGGCAGTTTCTCATTCTGGCCCAAAAGCATATTGGTGAGGAGCTAGAGCCTCGTTTGATTATTAGTTGGGTTCGCCGCAATTAGGTGAGATTGCTTGAGTGCCGTGATTTGAGTGGAGTTCACACTCATGAAGAAACATTCAACACAGATTAAAATTAAAGACAATTTTCTTGTTTATGGTAACACCAATACTCACCTGTATCCAACTGGTACAGTGATGAACACGTAATTCGTGGAGTAAATCGTGTTAGCAGCGAATCCAAGGAACAATAGTACAGCGATTTGCAAATGGTATCGTTTGAATATACTGAACTTAGCCAGCACTTCTTCTAAACTACAATCACAGCACACTTTCTCTTCTCCATTCTCATAAGAGCCCATGGCATACGAATTTTATAGGAAATATTCCACAGTAAACACCTGCATCGACTTTTATCGTTTAGCAGTAAGAAACGTCCGACGTACGGAACCTAAACAACTGCAAAGTAAAATGAATTTAAATGAACATTACAAACTCAAGGCGATGTACAACTAAGTTTTAAAATATTAAGACAGACATTTTGTTTTATCTTTCACGACCGGTTTGTTTAACCTTAATAACCGCTATTAACCGTGTTTATTTTTAACGTGTTAATTGAAGAATTAATAACTTAAAACTGACAACAATATTTTTCTTTATGTATTGTATAGTGATTGAACAAAATATTGGTAACGGGACTAAATTATTAAGTCGACGAGCGGAATTTGGTGCTGTGTATACCATCTTAACCAGTGTTATATGCAAGCGTATCACTTACTATCAAGTGAATGCTTTGCTGGTTACTTCATCAAAACAAAAAAATCTCAGCCGGTGCATATATTTTAAGGCAGTCGTTACTTTGAAGATTATCACGTTATAAACGGACGGCAACATTAACAAAGTTCTAATCTAGTTTTACTAAGTTGTTACAGCCTAGTGATTTGGATACCAACCTTACACTCCGTAGGTTTCGGGTTCGAATCCGACCTGCACCAATGAATTATTCAATTTATATGCATTTAGTATAACATCAATACCGCGTCCTTTAAGACATGTATTAATCAAGTAGCTTAAGAAATAGTTTGTTAGTGTATTATTTATTAAACTAAATTCGGATTGATAAAGCCTTACATATAAGGACTGCCTAATAATCAACAAACAAGGCTCTGGCTCCCCACGGACTTGCATTGGACCAGCGTGGTGGGACACGGCCCAAATCCTCACATTGATGATGATGATGGATAACCCTGTGGTAGGTATCTGATGCACACCGTCTTGGTAAATACCGCAGCTCCTATCGCAATCTACAAACAGTGAAAAGATTACTGTATTCCAGTTTGAATGGTGCTTTATATTAGTGAAATTACTGGGGTAACGAGACAATATCGCTCAAGGCGATGAGTACAATGTGGTTCTGTATATACCATTGTAAACCAGCGCTATTATTACCGGTCTTATCACTTACCATCAGGTGAAAGACTTACTTGTCTTATCGTATCGGCGAATAAAACAAACCATGACTTCCGTAGACTTTGACAGATAAGAATTTAACAACTTAAAATACAAACTTCTAAAGGTTTATAGCCTTACGATTTGATATATATCTTAAAGCACGTGATACTAGTTGGTGTTATACTAACTGCACGTAAATTGAACAATTCGTTGGTGAAGGCCGGATTCGAACCTTGTACCTTTGGAGAAGAAAGCGGTCAAACCACTTGGCTATCACGATTTAACGGAGTCAATTTGTACTTACAATGCGGAGCGGCCCCAGCTCAGCCCCGCCACTTCCAAGTTTCATAGAAATAATTTTAATAAGTTGTCAGAAAGTGGGAAATATGCAGATCGCCCGAATCCACGGAGGACTTTTATGACTTTCCAATAAATTTCCGGGATACTTCGATTAATAGCGCTTTTAAAGGGATTACTTTGCCGAAATTTACATGGACTGTAGCAGCAGACAGGCTGGGGGAGCTTATGTAGGAATGAATTGATTGGATTCCAATAGTTTTCATCTCTCGATATATTGTAGAAATCATTTCTACGTCAATAGACGTCCACTGATGGACATACACCTTTTTTGCCACGAGGGAAATCTTCAAAAGATACCCTGCTTCTAGGGGGAGAAGCTAGGGTTACTTGGAATTTATAATATACTAAAACCCTCTCAAGTCATCTTTCTGGACATATTACTATCATTATATTATTTAAAAGTCGTTATAGTTATCAAAGAAGACATCAGCATATTTAATAGTAAGTGATCAAAATCACCTAAAATTAAGGTTACCAGTATATATAAAAATATTGATATTAAATTACGGTCACGTTGCCACTTCTAATTTATTTACAATTTTAAATTGAAATCTTCATCAGCCGATAGACGTCCGGTACTGGACAATGACCTCCTCCAATCGTGGGAAGGATTTGGGCCGTATCACACGAAGCTGGCCCAATGCAGGTTGGCGATAAGCCAGAGCCTCGTATGAGGATTAACAGGGTACACCACGAGTAGTTAATGTTGGCTTGGGTTCCGTGAATTGTTTTGTGGGACTCCTTATAACCGTTAATTAAAATCTTATACTTTACTAATAACGCCTGTTGAAATAAAATAGTTGTATAATTTAAAAAGGAATGGTGCTAATATAATTCATCCAGAATAATACGTTATCTGTTAACGAAAACGATGAATAAATTAATTGCTAAATAATGAGTGCAAGCAAGAAAACCTAGTTTCGGTTAACTAGGTTACGTTTTTATTTATTATAGAAGTCTGTTAAGATCATTTGGCAACAGCACATAGGAACAAGATTGCAGTGGAATGAATCTAAAATTCTTTGATCTGGTGAACTGGGTCAATGGAATGTCTTCTTAACAGCAGACGTGAAGTAACATTTACTAAATTAGGTAGATTTTTTTTCTTTTACGGGGCACAGGCGTTAATCTGATGGTTTTTTTTAGGTTTGTAGCCACGCAATTTAATACATGGCTTAAAGCAAGTTATATTAGTTGGTGTTATACTTACTGCAAATAAATTGAGAAATTTATTGTTGCATACCGGATTCCACACGATACCTTTGAAGTGGAAGGTCAGCGTTCAAACCACTAGTCTATCACGGCTTCTTCAACTGATCGTTAGTGATATACTTGCCCATAACAACGTGGTATTAGTTAAGATGACACAGCACCACATTGCGATCGTCGCCTTGAGACTGTAGGTGTTGAATCGCGTTACTTCAGTAATTTCTCTAGCTACAGCACCCTTCACACTGGAACACAGTAATGTTTGTAAAGTACTGTTAGTCGGTAAGAATAGCTGCGGCAGTACCTACATAAACGGTCTCCGGTATAGAGACCTACAGCCAAAACATTTCTTACTAATATCTTCCTTTTCATGTATCTGCTGAATGAGATGTCATTATGCCAACTTAACGGCTTACATATATCAATGTTTTGAATGTTTTAATTTTATATTATTTTAGTTTCCAATACAACGGGCTACTACTAGTACATATATTTATTTTTTTCTTAATAATCAACCGATATAAAAATTATTTCCAGAGTACAACGGTCACGTGATAAGAGAGGAAGATAATGGTTAAATACTAAAAAGAACCAATAACATTGATACGCGCAAATATAGTATGAACGATATACGAATTACATTTTTCCTTATTTCTATATAAAGATTTGACATTCATGTTACCTTAGACAATGAGGAAAGAAGTGAACTCATTGTTGTTCTTGAGTGCTAAAGTCAAAGACTGCTTGTGTTATTTTTCCTCATACAACATATGCAAACCAATCACCAAAATAAGATCGCTCTTTAAGAGATTATAAATATTTAAGTGTACAAAAACTTACTCAGAAAGGGGTGTAAAAGGTGGGAAATCCTCAAAAAGATACCTTGCCTTCTGGAGGAGAAGATTTTTACCCATTAAAACCCTGGTGGTCGTCCTCAGCGTTTGGAGAGGTCACGGAACACACCTCTAGCCTATCTAACGCTGCACTGGGACATCCTGTCTTAGAGATCATGTTCGTCCAAAGTCCTCCTCAGAGACGTATATGTACCTACCACACCGAGGCAGTTAAAATGAGGGTTCTCTTATATATATATACTTAAAGTTAAATACAATAGCGCATGTAGGGGATCCAACGCAATAATTCACGGACCCTTTTTTTCTGGGGAAATCTTTGGAAGATACTTTGCCTTCTGGACGGAAATCAAGGTTATGTGAAGATTTTTACCAACTAAAACTCTGGTGGTTATCCTCAGCGTTTGGAGAGGTCACTGGATCTCCGTTCGAAATACAACTCTGGCCTCTCTAACGCTATGCTGGTATTGCCACAGCCACCAGCTAGGAGGCTGAATCATTCAGTCTCCAACACCTGAGTATATATCAACACGACGGCCGGAGACCACGTCCAGCTAATCAACAAACCAAGCCCTGACTCTTCACAAACCCACATTAGGTTTGCATGATGGAAAACAGTCCAAATCATCTCATTATTGAAATATGCCTACGTCCAGTAGTGGAAGTACATACTTTTGACATATTATATATACATCTGTATACTGGTTGTGCAAGTATTTAAAAACCTGTTCAGTTTATTGGCAATATCAGATCTTTTCTTTAGTGATATTGAAACGTGTATTTAAGATTTCTTTATGCGTTCTTCTATAAAGAATTTTTGGGAAACACTAAATTATGTTTAATACTAAATAAACCGTTAAAAATTTGAGTAAGAGGTCTCACACAAGATCCAAAAAAACCATAACTGCTCGTAGTGCAGCTTACTAATAAATAAACGAGGCTCTAGCTTCCCTCAGACCCGCTTTTGGAAAGCGTGGTTGAATATAGCTTAAATCATTCTATTATTAGAGGAGAACTATGTCCAGCAGTGGACGTGTATTGACTGATGACTGGGGTGTAAGAGGTCCCACAAAAAACTTTACAGGACCTAAGCCACCCTCTCCTGCTCGTGGTACAGTTTGCTAATCAACAAACGAGGCTCTGGCTCCGAACCAATATTTATAAGACCAGCGTGTTGGGAAATGGCTCAAATTCCTCTATTATTAGAGGAGGGTTATGTCCAGCGGTGGACGTATATCGACTGATGATGATATGATTTTAATTAATGGATGTAAGGAGTCCCACTTTACCGATGATTGCATCCTGTTAATCAATTAACGTGGCTGTGGCTCTTAATCAATTCTCATTGGCCCAGCGTGGTGGGAGATGGCACAAATCCCTCTATTATTAGGGTAGGATTATGTCCAGCAGTGGACGTCTATCAGCTAATGATGAAACCACTAAAATGTTTATGGTTAGTAATGTGTCAACGTTATTTGAATACGCGTGCAGTCTAATACGGAGGTGTATTTACTTATACCTATAGTGAAAGGTTTAAAGGCCTCGACAAGTGGCCTATCAAATCCATTCACAATAACAATAATCGTAGTGTAACGCGAACGGATTGTAATGTTGATGCATTTAACACTCAATTTACAGTGATTAAGGTTGATTTCTGATCGCTTGACGGTTTCACAGCCAGCTGAGAGCGACGCGCTGGCTTCTATTCATGTTTCACTTCATACAACTTTAACACGTTTTCGCGGTGTGCGGTAATTTAGCATTGCTCATTAAAAACGATGCTATTTATATGATAATTAAATTAAATGAAGCCTGAAGTCATGTTGTAAAGTGAAACGCGATCGGAAGATGACGACGGTTGAATCTCCGGACGTGAAATCGAGTGATTTGGAAGAAATTTTGGATAAATTCAGCATATACAGAGGTCTGCATTTGAAGACTGCCGCGTTGGTGTTCATTGGTTTCGCGACGAACACGATTTACAGCTCCAACTTTATCTTCGTCGCCGAAGAAGTTAATTACACGCAAGTCTTTTTTTTTAACCTATACTATCATGAAGACTAACTGCTTAATTTATTAACGGAAGTCTCTAATTCCTTTCCTGCATTAAGAACTATATTCCACGCTTTATCACTATCGCATTATCGTCTAACTAAACCAAACAGCTAAGAAACATATACAAATGATTTGACTATCTTGAATTGTAGCCATATATCATAATTATCATTAAAAAGTAAATCTCAAGTGTTACTATAATAATAATATATTTTTCTTTCATACATAAACTTTGTAAATTATTATTTATTAACATATCTACTAGTATATCTCTTACTGGGGATCGTCTATATATTACCGCAGCTTCTATTTCTACCGCCAAATAGTAAGAAAAATATTACTGTATTTCGTGCCGTGTATAACATCTAAACCAGCGTCATGTTATGGGCAAGAATCACTCACTATCAAGTGAACGACTTGCTCGTCTCATCACTTAGTATTTAAGATCGACAATTTAAGTGTTTTACTTGAACATACACATACAAGTGATGAATGTATCTTTATGTTAATCTTTTCAACTGGATACAAACATAGATAGGTATATAGATAAACTGTTTATTGCTCACGTTATTGTACAGTGAATTAACTGAACTAAACATATAATTATATCAATTAATATATATATTAACGAAAATGTATGCAATCCGTCATTGTATACAATTCCTAGGAAATGTATGTAATTTTTAAAATTAATTGATTTTATATGAATAAATATAAGTTGATTTTGTAATACGTTAAAAGTTAATAGATAGTTGATTTTAGAAGTTTTAATTACTAAGATAATATGAACATATTATTATTATTTTACGGTATGACTTTTACCCTATTGTCTCAATAAGTGTTACAATTAAAAAATTATATAAACAACTTGTTTTATTACAGAAAGCATTTACTTTATACATTTCCTAATACGATATTGGAATTATTTACAATTCCGAGGAAATTTTTACATTTCCTATGATATCTATGCATTAAATAGTTTTTCTAATAATAGTTTATACATTTCCTAAATTATATCGGAATTGTACACATTTCCTAGGATTTGTATACAATGACAGATTACATACATTTCCGGTAACATATACATACATATAATTCGGAAAAAAATTTAAATAGTATACAATATCTAGCTTTGATTATAATATCAGTGTTTGTAAACAGAGCCAATGAAGAGCCTAGATCACATCACAGAGACATTGTTAAGCGGTGATTTGTATTTGTGTATGCAGGACAGGACTCTTGATACTCTAGTAGTTTAAACGCTGGCCTTCCACTTCGAAGGTACCGGATTCGAATCCGGATTTCACTTAGAATCTTCCAATCCATATGCAGTTAGTATAACAACTAATATCATCGCGAGGAAACCTACATATCTATGTGATGACTATTTGTGGTCTTGTATATGAGATGGAGAACGGCAACACCAATCTATTACAACTGATAAGGAAATCGTCGTGTTCACTACATGATGACCACGACCCCCAGTCATGAGGAAATACGACTTAGAAGAATGCTTTACTGTTGCTAATTATTCAAAAGGTAAATCTCTCTCTGGTCGCTTCATCGACTTCATCAGCGCTGTCGCGTGAAATTTCGATATACAAATGCAACGTATTTTTTTTTATTCGATACAGTGACGAGACGAGCAATTCATTCACCTTATGTTAAGTGATACGCTTGCCCATAACTGGTTAAGATAGTATACACAGCACCACATTGCGCACGTCGTCTTAAGACGCAAAGTGTAGTCTCATTACCCCTTTAATTTCTCTATCATACAACACTCTTCCGACTGGCACACAATAATGTTCGCACATTACTATTTAGCGGTAAAAATAGGAATAGGATTATCACTAGTAAATTTTTAATTCGTTCTAGCTAATGTAACATTGTAGTAAATAACATATAAATTCTCGTTTGTTCTCAGGTGTGTATATTATTCTGATAACTCGAGTAAGGAATGTGCAGAATGGGTGTACGATGATCCAACCTCCTTCGTTGCTGAAGTAAGGAATAACGTTTATAACTATTCATTAACCAAAATCAACTCTTCAGGTGTCAAATTAGATTTTTTTCAAAATTTATCTAGACTTTTAATACAAAAAAGTCTAGATTTGGTAAAGCATAGATGAGCTAAGTGACGTTCCTTGAGAGATCTATTCCAAGCAATGGACAGTAGCAGGCTGACGATGACAGGAACATGGAATTGAGAACATATATAGAACAGTATGTTGCTAACTTCACGAACATATTTTACTTCTGGTAGAAAAGCCTGATTGTATTTAATTTCTACCCAATCTATTACTAGTCTTCTGTGGTTCTAAAATTTCTCCTACGGATGCTAAGTAAACGTCTTTCCTTTCTGCTTACAGTGTAATCGTTATCTACTATAAACTAGTCAATTGCAGAAATATTTTCATTAACAGAATTCTTGTAAATCTGGTAGTAAATTATTTAAGTAATTAGAAGCAGTTATTAATGCAGTAAATGAACAGTATTCAGTGATTCACAAAATACTAAGAAATACTTAAATTTTTAAAAAAATAAACGAATTAGTAGGTAGATACTATTGCAGCTCCTATCGTAGCTGACAAATATTACTATGTTCCGGTTTGAAGGGTGATGTAACTTGTAAAATTACTGGGGTAACGAGAGAACATTTTTAGTCTTAAGGCAGAATATGATAATGTTAACCAGCGCCACGTTGTTAATGATAAATATACTTTGTCTCATTAAATAAATAAAAGTTTTGATAGTCTTGATACAGTGTCTTATAATAATATTTGCATAATCCTGCTTCATTGCTATCACATTAGCAGGAATATTTAATTATCAGCTCACAAATATTAAACATCCAACTTACACAGTGTATTGAGAACAATGGCGCAGTCAAAGTCCATTAAAACATTTTAAATAAACCACTGTCGTTATCAATCAAGTTAATGTTATTAGTGTATTAAGATTATCTAAGTGAAGACCTAAAGAAATGAGCCCATTACTACTTTAATGTTTCAACCGTTTTTGGTTTAGGTTATCTTTAATGAAACTGTGCCAACTCGTGCGAGGTGAAGGAAAACATGGTTACTAAAATGTTACAAGAACATCTTTCTTGAAAATGCGATATCCGCCGACACGCACTTGGCTGTCATGATAGATATATGACCTTTTGAATCTTTAGACCCTAACTTCAACTTCTATGGAAACGATTTTAAACCCAACTTATTCTAGAAAGAAGTTGATTTAAGGAAGTAATGTTAGTAACATTGTTTCACCATGTAATAGTTGGTGTAAGCTTCGTTTGTTGATTAGGGTCCCGTAAGTTGATGTGGACCCCTTACTAGTTTTTGGTAAATTATTTAGAGAATATTTCCTTTAGTTTCAGCTCGCGAATCAAGAATGGAAGAGAACGTTAGTAGGAACAGTCCACAGCTTAGGCTATATGATTGGATTGCTTTTAGTTGGACCCTTATCCGACAGGTGAATAGTATTATTGCCTAGTATCACATTAACTAAAATTTTTACAGGAGACAAAACAAAACAAAATGTTTTTAGCTGCAACTTCGATCTAATATTTAAGACTTTATAAAATTATTATTAAATCCGTCTAAACGAAACTGTTAAATAAAATGGTTTTAAAATGTATTAAATACTTAAAACTTTTTGCTCGACCACCTGTCGCGTACTCGCTAACAAATACCATGTTTTAAAACCTAGTCTCATAAACATGTCTAATCTATAGCGGAGAAACTTAATATTTCTTTACAAATATGGCGATAGTATCTTAAAAGTGTATTATAATATCAGGTAATAGACTTAATTAGCATAAAGACAGATATCTTAAGTTACATAGACTTTCTAGGGATTGGATACAATCAATTGAAAAATTAATCATGGTGGCTCTTCGTTCAGACGTATCACTTATCATTGAGTGAATGACTTGCGTGATAAAGGTTATATTTTAACCTAATACACTACTGACATACTGATTAGAATATGTATTAAATACTACAGGAAGTATATGTTACTGTAGTAATTTCCATTGATTATTTTAATGTATAATTTAGTATGGAGGAAGCAAAACATATCTTTATCTTCTTCATCTTCATCAGCTGATAGACATCCACTGTTGAATTTAGGCCTTCATATTAGTCAGGGGATTTGGGCCATCTCCCAAAAGGTTAGTAGAAGCCAGAATCGCGTTCGTTGATTGGTGCACCAAAAACAGGTGATGTTGGCTTAGGTTCCGTGAGTTGTTGTATGGAACACTTTACATCACCGAACATATCATATTTATTTATAATATTAATAGATTTGGAAGGAAAAATGCTTTCATTGCGACTGGAGTGCTGGGCGGTATTTTCGGGCTGGCTAGAAGCTTCTGCTATTCCTACTGGTTCTACATTGTCCTCGAATTCCTGGAAGCGTCCATCGGAGATTGCTGCTCCCCAGCTTACATTTTAAGTAAGTTATCATTTGTGTTAAGTTAATAATGACCATTTCCAAAATATTCCTTATCTTCATCAGCCAATGTATCACTGTTGGCAAAGGCCTCACCCAATAGTGGAGAGATATGGACTGTCTCCTACCGCGCTGTCTCGATTTGTGGATTAGCAGGGTGTACCACGAACTGGGGTCTCCTGTGTTGTTGTTTGGGACCCTTTATTTCCCCTCCCTCAAAATGTTCAAAGTTTAATAATTCTGTAAATTTGCTGAACTATGATCTCAATTCGCCTACCACTAATCATTATAAGTTTAAATTTCATTCTAACGTATGTAAATACTAAGTAATTATCTTAATGAAGTATATAATTCATTCGCTGAATAATTTTTCATATAGCAGCGACGTTAAATCTTTTGTTTTATATACCTTCTTTCATCTTCTGGTGCATGCTTTAACTTTGTTGAAAATGTACAACGAAGAGTTTTTATACTTTCGTTGAGAGAGGAATTTTTAAAAAGGATTTTGTTTTTCTTCACTAAAAAAATATCTGTTATTTATAACAAAGATACCTTTGTAAATTCTGATATTATTATTTATGACTTCTACCTCAATAATCCTACCTCGACAGTAATAAATTACTACATAAAGCTTTCTATTGTCGGAGACCGCAGCTCCTATTTCAACTGCCAAATAGTAATGTGCAAACATTACTGTGTTCCGGTTTGAAGCATGCTATATGCTAGTAAAATTACTGGAGAAACGAGATGATACGGTACATGTTAAAGCGATGAGCGTAAAAAAATTTACTTTGTTTCAGTCACGGAGATCGTTTCCACGAAAAAGAGATTGAAATTTCTTCTGATGTGCACTATTGGCTATACCTTTGGCGGCTTCGCAATATCCATAGCAGCGTGGCTGGCGCCGAATTGGAGGATATTGTTACAGATATTATACACTCCCGCATTACTTTTTTGTTTTTACAAATACCTTCTCGACGAGAGCCCTCGATGGCTATTGATTAAGGGACACAAGGATGAAGCTGTGAGAATACTCGAGAGAGCAGCAAAGCAGAATAATGTAAAACTCGATAAACGTGTACTCGAGAAGTTATCCTGCGAGAGTAGCGAGAGCAGCGACTTTTTAGAAATTGTCAAAATTACCTTCAAATCCAAAGTGTTATTTGTGAGATTCTTGGTCTGCTTGGTCTGGTGGACGACGTCCACTTTCGTTAACTACGGATTAACTATCAACTCGGTATCACTGCAGGGAAATAAATATCTCAACTATGCTTTGATATCCGTCGTCGACTTGCCGGGCCTGTTCATCATCACGCTGATTTTAATATATTGCAGAAGAAAAATGCCATTGATATTCTGCTTCTTCGCCGCTGCGGTGCTGTGTGTTGCTCAACCTTTTCTACCTTTGGGTAAGTTACTTATCCACATTATAAACTATTAGTTCAAAGATAGTTACTATTCTGATCTCTTTTGATGGAGACCGTCTAGGTAGGTACCACCGCAGTTCCTATTTCTACCGCGAAATAGTAATGCAAACATTACTGTGTTCCGGTTTGAAGAATGCTGTAAGCTGGTGAAATTACTGATGTAAAGAGACTTAACACTTTACGTTTCAAGGCGACGAGTGCAATGTGGTGCTGTATATATAATCTTATCAGCATCATGCAAGCGTATCAGTTACCATCAGGTGAACATCTTACTCATCTGCTAATCAACAAACGAGTCTCTGGCTCCCCACCAAATCATATTGGGTCAGAGTGGTGAAAGACGGCTCAAATCTACCCAACTATTGGAGGAGGCTTATATTCAACATTAAACGTCGATCGACTGATGATGAAGACATCGCTAAATATGATTTAAATACTTCTACCAGTAGGATGAATAGGTTCCAGATTATCTTTTGGAGTCAATAGAGTAACCAGATAACAGATAACCTTTGACAGTCTATTATCTAATAAATTTTATACTATTAAACTTGAAATTGAATAATTGCCGTGTACAGATTATGTAAATCATAATTAATCTTTCTCCTTTTACATTTATATCTCTTTACTAATATCTATAAAAATCATTTGTTTTTGGATATGATTTATTATGTAATTATTCACAGTATTTTTCTTTGTATACCTTTTCCTTTAATCCTATCTTTTATGACATGTTACATTATTTCCGTCTTCATTTGCTCTACTGCTTTTCATATCATTATTATATTCTCTTATTTCTTCTTCCTTACATCGCTCGACTTTCATCTTCGCAAATTTTAATTTATTTTAATCATTATCATCAGCCGATAGACGTCCACCGCTGTACGTAGGCCTCCTTCAATAACGGAAGATTTGGGCTATCTCAAATGAGGGTTCGTGGGGAGCCAGAGCCTCGTTTGTTGATTAGCAGGGTGCATCACGAGCAGGTGAAGTTGGCATGGGCCCCGTGAGTTGTTCATTAGGACTCTTTACATCCCTTTAATTTATTTTATCACAATCTTACTTATTATAATTTACACGGTAAATTTGTTTCTTTCTAATAGTCTAAATTTCATTAAGTATCCCAAATCAATCTCTTTTCACAGTCATTTCTTCTTTTTTACTGCTTACCTTGGTTAGTGCGGGCCAAGGCTTTTGACACAATTTTCCTTTTTGTCTCTAACTTTGCTTCTAAACCTTTTACCCTAATTCATGTTTCCATATTTCAATCTTCCTTCCTTTCCTTTCCACTTGTTAACGTTTACTTTACATCCCTTCTAACATTCTTACATTTTTCTCTACGTGTTAGACCACGGCCGTCCATCGAGGTCCTGCCATCATTCCTTAACTTTTCATTGTTGCTTCTCATTTTTTATTGCTCCTCTTTACTTCCTTTGTCCTAATGTCCTTTTGTCCTCTCTTTATGTTTTATTTAGATGTATTGTTTCAGTCAATACCTTTAGGCAGAACCTCAACAGCATCCGTCGAATGTGATAATCACTCATCACTTGACAGTAATTACACGTGATTACCTAACTTTATAGTTAACATTGTACAATTTTCAGATTTGCCATGGTTGTCACTCGTGTTCTTCATGGCTGGCAAACTGATGGGCTCCTTTTATTTCAACATCACGTACTTGTATACGTCGGAGCTATTTCCAACTTATACGAGGAACTCGATGCACGCGCTTTGCTCGTCGTTAGGCCGGATTGGATCCATTATATCGCCGCAGACTCCTTTATTGGTAAATATTGGGACACGCGTTTCTTTATTACATTTTACATCGCACAATATTAATAAAACTGATATTTCTACTACATTTATAACAAATAATTACAAAACAGTTTTTTGTATATACACCGGAGGTTTTACTTGCTTCCACAGAAGTATTACCCAACAACGGCTTGTTCCTTATTTAAAGAAATTTGAACAAGTAAAGGGTCGTACCATCTTCCTTCATTCTTAACAGTAAACCGATAGGAGCATAACTAAGACTCATCACAACTAAGAAATTGGGCAAAGTATGTCCAGCAGTGAATTAAAATAAGACTGATGGTTTTTACTTTATTTATTCAGTAAACCAACAGCGTACACAATATAAATATTTGTTCTATACATAACATTAATTAGAGGTTTCCATATATAACTTAGTTGGTATGCGCAAACGAAATATTAATAAAAAAATTAATTTTTAATAAGTGAAGAACTACAAAGAAAGAAAGAAAAAGGGGAAAAGAAAAGCAAATGTGGAAAATCTAACAAAAAATAAATGGCATTTTGTTTAGTCTTTAGTCAAGTTAGTATCAATATTTGGTCCCGCGGAGAGAACCCTACGCCAGATGAGATCCGGCGGATCCGACGGCTAGGAGAGGCGGCGCTATGCCGGAGGT
>DWLS01002427.1:0-18117 GCA_018246255.1 Pachliopta kotzebuea | reverse complement strand
TTACGATGTGGGCGTCTTCAAAAAAAGAGTGAATAGGCATTTGCTAGATTAATGCGCTTTACCATCATCGACCACATTTTTACTTAACACCAAGTGAGGTCGTGGTTAAGCGTTAACCTGTACCTCTATAAAAAAAATACAGTGCTAAACGTTAGCTGAAATACATATTAACTAAGCTACATCAGACCTTGTGCCGCGGAGGTCTCTTATTTGTTGAGATATTCTTCTAAGATACTCAGTTCCTGTCTACACCAATCAATTGTTCTATTTCCGTGTCAGTTAGTATAACACCAACTGATATCACGTGCTTTAAGATATGTATCAAATCGCGTAGCTGTAACACTTCAAAAAAAAGATACCCTGCTTCTGGGAAGTCAGGGTTATGTGGGATTTATACCCATTAAAATCCCCTCGGTGTTCATCCTCGGTGCATCTCTTACGGAACACTTGACAGGTGCAGATATTACTGTGTTCCGGTTTAAAAGGTGCTGTATGATTGTGAAATTACTGGGGTAATGGGACTTAATAACTTATGTTTTAAGGCGACCAGAGCAATGTGGTTCTGTGTAAACCATCGTAACCAATGCCATGTTATGAGCAAGCGTATCACTTACCATCAGGGCTCATCTTTTTTTTTTATGGGGGTGAAGAAGGGTTTAGGGAGTCAAGGTGAAAGCAATAGCTGGGACAAAGCGCGGCATTTATTCGCCAAAGGGTAATGCAGGTTGTGCGATTTGCTGGCAAGGCGGACGGAAGGGCCCCCGGTCCTCCATCCCTTTGCAGCAGCCGGGTCCACTCTGGTCTCCTCCTCCGGCACGACATCATCTCCCTCTCTCTCTCTTGCCTCGTCAAATAAAAAAAAATTACAACAATACATTTATAGACAGCCCATATCTGAAAATCTTGCAATATCCTTCTCAATGTTTTAGTTCCAATATATGGAAATGTACTCCCAAATTACCGCAGTAACTCCATCTCGCATTTGATTACTGGTTTAAGCTTCATACTACAGTTAAAATAGAAAGTCAGTAATTACTCAGGGCTCATTACGATATTCTGTAATACAGTTTCCGTATGATTTATCTAAACTATATCGCCTAGTTGTATCTCTTATATGTCTTCCTGTTCTGACTCATGCATTGCATTCAGTGGTTTATTTTAGTTCTTTTACAACTCCAATATTATCCATTTGTATAATTCTTAATAGCTAAATGAAATTACTAATTTCATCAGCGTTATTATACTAGTAATATCAAAACCAAATCACAAAGAGTCGATCCAGAATAATTGATACGTAGCAGACACTGGTTTTACATAATAATTGATTTAGTCGCCACGAATATCTGATCAGAGATTATATATATATGTAACGAATATATTTCTTTTATGTTAATATCACAAAATACGATAAGCAGGTGGCAAACGTATACGTCCGAAACGATTTAATATTCAATAGTGATACTTTTCTGATTACAGCCGAATTGGATACGAAAAGAGACCTTGGAGTCGGAAATTGTAATTAATATTTGTATCGCCAAAGCCACCATTGTGGTAAGATCGTTTATAAACAAATCTTACCATCCAATGCGATATACGGCTATATTTAGATCAGGTTTGTGTTACCATCGTCTGCACATGTTATTAATTATATATTGACGTCAGAGCAAACGAAGGAATAGAAACGATGATTTAGATATAACACTCAGTGATTAGTTGAAATAACTCTGGTATTCCCAAAGCAGATAAGCGATGATATATTTTTAACACTAGATTTAACTATACATATTTCTACCTAAACCTAATACATTTGTTATGAATATATATAAAATAACATAAATTTCATAAAATAGTTTCTTTAGTCAAAGCTACAAAAGTCATGATATCATTACAGAAAGAAAATATTCCATGAAGAAATAATATCAAATTGAACTTGCAAGACCAGTCAATTTTACTGGTTTGGTAAATGTAGTGTTAAAGCACGCGATATTAGGTGTTATACTGTTTATGAATTTAACAATTCATTGGTGAAGGCCGGATTCGAACCCAGCACCTTCGGAGTGGAATGTTCAAACCACTCAACTATCACGACTTCAATAAGCGAAAAATAAATACTGTGTTCCGTTTTGTATGGTGCTGTATTCTAGTGAAATTACTGAGGTAATTTAAGGCGAGTGCAATGTGGTGTTGTGTATACCATCTTATCTACCTCATATGAACGCCTTGTTCGTTTCATCGGGAAAATAAAGTTATTACCTTAGTAATTTCTCAACCATACAACATTAATTTAACATATTAATGTTTGCAAATTAATATTTGTTAGTAAATATAGGAGCTGCGGTGGTAACTACATAGACGGTAACCTAACAACTTTATTCGCAAAGGGAAAAAGTAAATTATCATCATCATTTCAACCGATGGACGTTCAATGACGTCTGAATGGATGTATTACTATAAAAATATTTTTAGTACTTTATTATCTGTTGATTACGTTCTATGTATCTCATTTGATAGTTAACCTTATTTAAATTTCATACATACGCCCACTTGGTGTATTATTCATTGATATTTCAATTCTGACAACACTGAATTAAACATATATATATATTTTTTTTTTATTTAAAAAACTTTATTGCAACACCTTAAAATAGGGTATAATAGGCGGACTTAATGCCTACAGGCATTCTCTACCAGTCAACCTAGGAGGTGGGAGATGATGTAGTAGGTGAAATGTGAAAGATATATTATTATTATACAAATAAATACAAAAGGAGGTATAGACATAAAAAAAATATGAAAGTGCAAAAATAAATACATATGTACATAAATAAGATATAAGACAAACTGCTCCTGTGATTCCAAAAAGTACCCTTTCACCAGTCTCCTGAAAACTTCTTTACCCTTTATTTTAACAATAGAAAAAAAGGAAAAAAAATATGTACAAGAGAGACACTGTAAACAAAAAGGCGGACATAATGCCACAAGGCATTCTCTTCCAGTCAACCTTAAGGGATGTGAAGAGGAGAAAGAAAAAGAAAATTAATTAGGTGCCAAACAAACAAATTAATAATATTGTAAATACAAACATGTTTATACAAATAAAGTAATAATTGGTATGAATATAACAACGTTGTAGTATTTTAATAATTGTTCATACATATAACAGATTCTGAGATAATGCTTCACCATCAACGACCTCTTTATCACTTAAACTCGTTGTAGGCAAAAATGTATGATTTAATTTAGATACACTAATTCCTTTTCATTCTAGTGTGTTCTCTCAAAAGATTTTAGAATAAAGATAGGCTATTACCTACTAAAACCCTCTCAGCATTAGAAAGAGATTTATCTACACATATCGTCTTAATACATCCAGTACTTTGTTCTCATATTCAGTTACATAGGCAATTTAAACATTAACAAACATAGATAAATATGACCGTTAGTTTAACTTGGAGAGCCCTTTAAGCGCACTAATGTCTCTATTCACGTCTAAAGTAGAGGTTAAGGTTCTTTAAATTATTGCGAGGCTTATCCGAGATAAAGTTCGGAGATCCCATTACCGTTGGCGTGTTTTAAAATCGTTTTGTTTACCTCGTTCTTCAGCCGATGTATTTCCAACACGCGATACAGGTTTTACCACGAACACTTTAAAATGTTATCTTTTACATTTCAAAAACGAAATTAACTGGCCATCGTACATATTTTTGGTCATAAGTTAAATATTTTAACTTTAAAATTTAAATAATTTGTATACTTTTTATAAAAACATAGGCTCCAAAAATATTTATAAAAATATTTTCTGTTGTAGTTAATCAAGAAGACAAAGTGTTAACTTATATATATCGAAGATACTGTTGTCTTTATACTGTAAAAATTTATATAAAATTTTGCTAATAATGTCTAAATATGATTTTTTATTAACATGTACAGAAGTTAAGGATATCTTATATACCTAATTCCGAATGATAAGCTAATAAACTACTTCTACTTTTCCCATAGTTATCACGCAGTATAGCTTTTTTATTCTAGTTTGCTTCAGAATAAGTTTTTACTACACGATTTTACCTCTCTTTAGCAAATTTACCAGAGCTATTTAACAGCTTAAGTGAAAACAGCAATTTAAATTCACGTGTACAGTTAACCACTATATCTGCAGCAGTGAGCGCTTGTAACTGCTTCATATCTATTCCACAATCAAGCAATTGCATACCTATCGTGTTTAGATCTTTACAGACTGAATTTGTTTAATTAAAATGTCTAGATATTTCGTTATTTGGCGATAGTTAACTTTTTTAGCTCTTTATGGTAAGTCGTTATATTTAATTCAATCAGATTACACTTCAGTTGATCACAATTTTTGTTTTATTAAGAGTTTGGTTTTAAAGGAAATAATACAGTATGCTCTAAAAATTATAGTAATTGACCACTGCGTGGAACTAATTAATAAAGACTTTTATAGAATCTTTATATTTGAAATTAAACTTTAATGTAGACTCAATGAAATCTATCACATACACTGCACTACTTTAGATACAAAACTTTATAATCAGGCCCATTATATTAATCAGTGTACAACAGTGACTCCTGTTATACATATATAATGGAAAACCTGAATAATATCTTATTAAGAATCTCAGCAGGACAGGCATAATTTAGTACATCATCATTATCAGCCGTTGGACAGATGTCCTCTCTCGGACATCTCTACTAAGGGTCTCCACACCGATGGGTCCTCTCCGCATATTAATAAATATTATACACACAACATGTTCCAATTTTATCTTCATCTGAAATGAAGAGGTAATTTACATACAGTATAAAATTCTTCTACATCTGAATATATGTTTCCTTCGGAGTTGGCGAAGTTTATATTGAATTGAATAAGTTTAATTCTTCCGTTTGTTATGAAATGGCTGCGGCTCAGTTCGACACTGATTGCTTTCCATTTATATTTCTGTAATACTTCTGTTTCCTTGCATTGAATTGTTTGAACGTAGCAAAATTATTTATTACGAAAAATAGTTTATGTAAATAAAACACTTCTATGCTTTTGTGTATTTATACTGCTTATATTTGTGCGTTTATATTTTGTCATATTGTGCCAGAGCAATAGTTTATTAATTTATGTTAGTACATTTGCATTATTGAAGCCAAATATAATTAGTGTTCACAGATTAAAAGACATTGCCGGTTACCATCAGGTGGGACTGTAATCAAGCGTTGAACATTATTTAAAAAAATATATTATCATTATAAAATACGCATGATAATGGCGTTTCGCACTTAAAATCTACCTGTCTTAAGTTGTGTTACATCGCTTATGTCTTAAACCACGTAAGTAACTCTACATAATATATATAAAACTTTACCAAATTCATGCACAGAGAATTTTTGTTTATAAAATGTAATCTTGTAATAGATTTAAAAAAAATGTCTGTAGGTAACAAAGCAGTAGAATATATTATAATCTACTTAGATTTCATATAATGTTGTGATTTCGTATATTAGTCATCCTGCAGAAAAAATCTGTTTTTATGCCTCTTTTACCAATTATGTATCAATATTAATTAGATTATATTCTACTTATCATGTAATTATTAAAAACGGTTAATTATGTCGTTTATGTAAATGTAATGGAAAGTTATAATGTCATCGGAGCTCCGACTAAGCAAAATCTCATTGAGTTTGGACTTGAATTTGTGGCTAACAGATTTGCATACCGAAAGCGTAACGCTGTTTGCGGTTTATAAATTTCAATTATATTATGCTGGAAATTTTAATTATGCATTATCGTATATGATGCACCTGGTCAGAAGCAGGTGATAATCAGGATCATGATCCAACATGCAGCAGTTTACAGCATCCCGTTGCGTTCGCTTAAACATAGATAGATAGATGAAACTCTTTATTGCTTACGATATGGTTCTATTGGTATTAACTAAGCATTGTAAGTAATATTACTTTAGTAATTTTACTACTCATGGAAATCTTTTCAAGTCATTATAGGATCGTTTGTTATTCGGTAGAGAAATAGGTGCTACGGTGTCAAGATTTAGTATGTAATAATTCGCAGAGCAGTTTTGGTGTAATCATTAAGCTTCGTTAGTCGCTCTCTGAACACTACACAGATGTAGCTTATTGTCAAATTAACGGCACACTTAACACGCTGAAGTAATGTGAGGATATTAATGTGTAGATAGTAATATTTGTTTACTGTTTGATAGTATGTATAGGTAAATATCTTAACGATTTGTAGAGTGAGCAACCAACTCCACTACCATTCATAGAACGTTACGGTATGACTTTAAACAGGAAACAGGCCTAAGAATTCATACTGATAGTTTAAACGAGTTATTAAAATGTAAATTAGTTAGAAATAAATTAACAATATATTGCCAAAGTATATGTACTATAGTAAATAACAGAAATAAGAATATTTAAATGTGACCATATACACATACGTGTATGTACAGGTTTTGTTATGGAAGATGTTAAGATAGCATAAGTATTAAAAGATGTAAATATAAATTACAAACGCCCTGAATAATATTATCAGGGAAAAGCAGAAATTATAAAAAAACCCACTCCAAGTTTAGTTTAAGTTTTACTGGCGGTAGTTCTCCATTGCTGGAAAGTTTCTAGGTAGATACCACCGCAGCTCCTATTTCTTCCACCAAATTGTAATGTGCAAACATTACTGGGTTCCGGTGCTGTATGCTAGTAAAATAACTGGGGCGCGAGTCTCAACACCTTACATTTTAAAGCGACGAGCGCAATGTGGTGCAGCGTACAACATCTTAACCAGTGCCACGTTGCTATAGCCGAGCGTATTGTTTACCATCATGTGAACGTCTTGCTCGTCTCATCGCTTCGTACAATAAAAAAAAGTTTATCGTTATCTCTTATTAGCATAAATACAACAAGATATCACCAAAACTATTACTGTAAATATATTAAACAAAGTTGCAGTATATTATGATACCCAATGTCTATGAAATTGCAGAATAAATACACTGTATTTGGATTGCAAGCACTTGGCGAGTATCCAAACTGCACTCATTTCTTAACGTCGTCCAGTTCCATTACCATCCTTTGTCAACGGTGGATAATCTACACTTTGTCATTATGAATATGAAGTGAATAAAACGTATTTATTTTAGCAGGTATGATCAGAATTGAAAATAAAAGGAATTTTTACTTTGTATTGAATTTAGTATTCTTTCCAAGACATTCTAGAATTTTATTTTAATTCAATTTGACATCTGTTTCTTTAAAATAATATAAAGGATGCATACATAAAGGTTCTATAACAAACAATGTGCGATTCGTATATATTATATGATAATACATTATATTTTGTATTAATATAACCTCTATCCAGCCGTGGACGTCTATCGGTTGATGAAGAAGAAAACAAGATCAAAGTTTTTGTATTATTTTAGAAAAATATAATTCTACTAAACTTTTTTAATTATAGAATTATAGCAAATTTTCGTTTTTTGGCCTAAATCGCCAAAAAGTCAAAAAACTTACTTTTATTGACCGTAAGCTAAAATGTTTAATGTGGTAAAACAAGAATATTTGTATTTAATGTGGATTATAATTTTAATATAAACTTTATAAGAATTAACTAATATTTGATAAAGTAAAATATTTTTTTTACCTTTTAGTTGTGTACAAAATATCTAGAACAACTTTCTAGCATACCGCGACCTGAAACTATTAAAAGTTTAGTACTTAAACGGTTATGTACTGCTTCTTTGTAGGAAATTCCTGCAGTTTATGTTGCATTATTGTTTATAAAAGTTTATTAAGAAGTATTTAACTTTTAAAACTAAATAAAAAAATCGAATTTTACCCCAATCAAATTTTAAAAAGATATTAAGACTTCTTCGCGTGATCTATGTGCAATAAATTTTTTGGTTGTTTACACTACATATTCTCGGAAGAGTTTTTCAGTGTTTAAAATTTCCTTCAGACATCTTTCTCCAAATATTTCGTTGCTTAATAAAGTTTCACTTTCAAGAAATTATGCTTTGTCCAAGTTTCCGGAAGTGAGACGAATTTAGTTCAGTAAGCTTCATGTCCTAACAATAGACTTTCAACAAGACCTACACGTTTCCGCAACACGCAATGTCAGTCTTTGCGGCAATAAATTCTCCTTTCTCACTTCCGGATGTTTTGTTATTCAAACGGACCCTGTTTCATCCATTCAATCTGAATAAAGTAATGTTAGGTAAATTTTTTTTTACGACACTCATCCTTTGAAATCTTCAATTTATATCCCTATAATTAACCCGTAGACTTTCACTGACAGATAAAAGAAATCTCCTGTTGTCACCGAAAGATCTCAGTAATAAAAATTAAACCGATTTTTTTTACAATTTTTTTAATAATTCTGATAAACATGTACAATGAATCAGAATTGTCCAAATTTTCTCATAATCATCCAGCGACTGTCTATTCCTACACATATAAATACAGCTTAGCCAGATCATCTTCTATACGCAATCTATTACAATCCAATAAAAAAAATCGAATCTACTCATAACAGCAATTCAAAATTTTAGTAATCATCATTCCAACTTATTGATGTCCACTGATGATTTTTCCATATAAATATTTGTGGTAGTCGTCTCCCTTGGCATGAAAAGCTTCTGCACTTAACTAAGGGCTGTTCCCCCTGTTTTGATTTCTGATTCCTTTTTTTTATTAATTGACAAATTCTTTTATAAAGTATTTATAATGTATAAATGTTAAAATATACTTATACATGCCATGCTTCCATTGAGTCTTAATTTGTATTATTCATTTCCATAGATTGAGGACCTCCACAAAGTCATTAAGTTTCTCAAAACCAAGAAGTTTTAATAAATTATAAGAATAATTAAATTAATTAACAAATATCATAGTTAACTTTAACTCAAATTACACATTAACAATTACATATTAACCGAAGAGAAAGCTTAAATATATTACGAAGTTTATAGGGAATACTTTATTAATTTATTCTCCCCTCGTACAGCTATAAAAATACGAGTAATGAGATAAATTAAAAAGTCGTGTGCTTATAAATTACTTATACAAACGAAATGCTCAACGTTAGCTAAAAAAATTGGGTTCCCTAACTTTTCGATGAAATTAAGTTGAATCTCTCTTGGGGAATACAATCGTTACACAAGAGCGTGTAACTTTGAAATTTTTCCCTACCAAGTAAAAATTAAATATAATTTATTCCGCGAAGCGACGAAACGAGGAAAGCGTTCACCTGATTGTAAGTGATACACTTTTTTAATTCGTTAAGATGATATACACAGCACGTACATTGCGCTCTTCGCCTTGAGACAAGCTGCTAAGTCATGTACCCGGGTAATATTAATAGCTTACAAAGCCCTTCAAATAGGAATACAGTAATGCTTGCAGAATATTCTTTATCAGCTTCCATAAGAGTCGCGGCAGTACCTTCCTTGACGGTCTCCGGCAACAGAGATCTATAACAATTTTGTCTCGATAAAAAAGAAACGTTACAAAACCATTTTTGTATATACTTAAGGTATTTAATGATGTGTACAGTTGCGGTACAGTCCGCAGGAATTAAATTAAGTTAATTTATTGATGACTTTAGATATACAAGTGGCCCATAAAAAATTCTGAAACTGTGGGCACCCACAACTCGGGAACGCGACCACATACCAACAAAATTCCACGGCTCTCATCTTATCTAAGCGAGATCTGTATGTATGACAAATTTCAGCCTCCTACCCCGTGTAGTTCTCCAGATTGAAAATTGTTGACAGACGGGCGGACGTTGTCGTTTAAATAAGGATAGCTAGCGATGACGTAGTAAATAATATTAGAAGTAATCATTTGCTACTAATATAAAGTATGTATATTTGTAAGTGATCAAAGTAAAATTTGCTAAAGTTGGCAACATTTTGATAGATGGCAACATTGTTCTTTGCTGTCAAGTGAGTCCGTCGCTGACATTCGTCAGGAGCACTAGTCCGGCAGTAAGAATTAAAGTGTAGCAAGCATCATTTTTTTAGTAAAATCATTAAATAATTTATATTGTATAGATTATATGCGCTCTGTGGGTATCTATTGCAGTTGATAATAATCTCTATACACATTTTTTGTTTTCATTTATCACGGGTTCAATTTTGTGAAAATATATTAGGTGCAAACGATTCGAGTATCCAGTGTTAAAGTTGGCTAGAATAATCAGACTGGACACTCTGCTTAACATGAAGAAAAATACGACTAAGAGAGAATATTTACGAAAAGTAAACTTTTATTACTTATAACCTTTTCTAAAAAATTATTCTCGCCTCCTCATGACGTTCAAAGTTAATGTTCAATAGTATTATACGAGTACAAGTAGTCAGTGTGATTGTTTATGGAATGAGGCTTCAATGGATAATTAAATATTTTACAATATTAATGCAAAATTTAGCTAAAGACTACATTACAGTAAATGAAAGCATTCATTTGTACATACAGATACTTCTGTCGAATACAGATTGTTTAAATTTGTCTTATTCGAGTTGTATTCAAATGTATAAGGAGGCTTAATTGATTGGCCCGCGGCTTCTTCATATTCAGATGTTTGATAGAGAACAGTTCTGACACATTTTAATTTATTTAACTATATAAAGAAATGAAGTTAATATAAAATCTTATTAAAACTATTATATTAAAATAGACATAAAAATTTAGATGTATCATAATTTTCTATTCGTACAAAACAGAAAATAAATAGCTGAAAACTGGACGATTTACTACGTATATAAGCTAAAATCTTTAGAAGTCTACTAAAATGTAATATAGGTTAAAGTTATTATTGACTTTTCTTAATTGTCATAATAATATATTAATTAGCATTTAAAAGATATTTAATTGCCTGTAAGGAAGTACGTAAAATAGATGTTCAAATTAACTTGAATATACATGTAGAGAAAAAGCCTCATGAATTACTTACTGATTACACTGATGATGGAACGGGAGACACAAATGTAAACTTGAGTGCAAACGTTATTTGATTTGCTTATAAATTATTCTAGAAATTATGAATCAAAATTCAAAGTGAAGTGAACTGACATACGCTGTGCGTACTGATGACATTTACATAATCCACATCAGAATTTCAACGGAGCTTCTTACATATACGTGATAGTGTGAAAAATCTAAATGTGCCGCCGGATACTTGTTACAAAGATACATTTTGGATAATAATAAAGATTTTATCATGAGTTAAAATCTAGGTAAAGATATTTAAGTAAAGCGTAGTTGGTCGGCCTTCGTCGTTTCGCGACGTTATGTCATAGTCATGTAGGAAAGGACGCTATTGTATTCCGCCGACAAGTAAGGGTATCTCTTCGAAAATTTTCATATCTAATATAAAAAAAAGTTAAACGTTGACGGTGATTTATATGGAAACTAATGAATTTAATCTTTTTTTATTCTCGTAATGTCTCGCCTCTTAAGTCATCATTCGTATTATATTATATTTAATAGTTTGCAACAGACGTCTGTTTTATTCTATTATGTTAGTTTTTTAGTCTATATCCGTTCTTTAAACCAGGTATTCCTGCAGTTAAACAATAATGTGCAAATATAACTATCTTACGATTTAAAGCCTTCAATTGCCGATAGTAAAAAAAATCTTTACTTTCCACAAAATTTTATATACATCAAACAGATATTATACAAATATTCTCATAAACTTTAGTTATCGAAAGTAACAAATGGTTATAGGAAATAGTATCCATCTGTGAAAATCGATCAGAAAGGTATCAATCATTAATCTCTAGTCATCTTACTTTTCAGATTGTGACTCGTAGAAAATCTCTCTGAATTCAAGAATGAAAACTTGTAAGAGTTCTCCTATAATCTTTTTATACTTTTAATCTATATTATCTGATTGCATCACCTTAAAAGAGACTGATCCTATGACTTAAATACCCTGTACCGCTTGTAACTATGGACGAGAACAGCGACATGAACAGCAATGTCTATTAGGATAAAATTAAATACAGGATAAAGAGATGAGAAGTACGAAATAAAAAGTTTATGGCTTTTGCTGTTAATGAGATATATGGCAAAAGGTCAAAGTTGTGTAAAAAAAGAAAGGAAAATTACTGAGATCGAAATTATGATTTTAGTGTCCAAAAGATAAAAATTAGTTCCTAGGCCATTTCGGTACATTCAAATTTTTTATGGCAATAGAGATCCGATGAATATAGTGAAGTGTTTGCCGTCATTCCGGCTTATTTTATAATAATTTTCCAGGACCAGTAAATTTTCTGAATGTGGAAACTAGTTTCGTTTCTTCCAAACCGTCCCTTCTAAACTCTACGTACACTTTTGAGGCTCGGGAAATACAAATCAAGGTATGTATAATCTACCATATTTAAATTTCTTAACAGATTTGATTGTATGAATATGTTATAAAGTGTAGTGTATGGTAGTAATGAAGGTAGTAATTTAACATTTGTTAACTGTAGTAGGATCAGTTTTATAGTTCCGCAAACGGAATGAAGCGATAACGCGCGAGAGAAATTTATTTGTTGAATAAATGAAGAGCCGAAGTTGCGGCGGCTGAAACTAACGTTATTAATGTCACCATTTAAATTTATTGGCGTTCACGTAATTCTGCGGGAAATGCATTGGATGATACAGACACTGTGTCGGGTTACTATGATATTGATTGTATATCACTTTAAGGCTATTAATAATCAAAGAATAAATGGTATGTTATCGCTAACCAGTAAATCACAGCAAGCTCAGCTTTTACTATCACTTACGTACTACATCTCCCAATAAATCCGTTATTTGACTCTCACGAAGCCTCTTTCAGTAAAAGAAAACATAGTGAGGAAACAAATATGGTTGAAATGGCCTTCACCAAACCGCAATTAGTTACCATGGTAGATAAATGACCTTGACTTTCGGTGAAAGAAAAGCCATGACTTCCATCATTGGTAACAATAATGAGACTGTTTAGAATTTATTTTCTTGCTGATATTTTATATTTCATCTTCGATCATAATAATAACTCTTAAATGATACAGGATTAGATTAAAATTCAGCAAAAAAAAAACTTCCGAAGAACGACAGTTGACAATATTTTATTTTAAAACAACTTAAAATTAAATCATTCATACTTTACGTTCCTCTAAAAAACATTTATTTATATACTAATCCATCTAAATTAAGGATAAAGAGGGTGGAATTATGTCAATGTAGCATTTCTGGTTACCAATTCTGGGAGAAAGGTCACCGGTTTGGCTTCCTAAATATTATTAAATTAAGCTTTCTAATTAGTAAATTAAAGTCTTAAGATGTCATTGCTATCCATATATTTTTGTCAGTAAATGTATATTTAAATCATAAATAATAACCATCAATATTTTTTTATGAAAATATTTTGTGTTTTCTGGCAACCTGCGGAGGAAAAGATAGTACGCTACCAATCAGAAACTAAAATAATATTACTGAACTGTAAACAGAGCATTCTTTGTACAATTATGAAATCATACAATTGCACAAAGGAAGCGCCTCCTTTTATTCGGCGGAAGAAACTCCAGGCAACAGCAAGTGAACAAAGAAGACAAAGTATTCCCTTCTTTGTTATGTGGTTTGTGGAAGCTTTGCGATTAAATCTGTCCCCTGAGCCTTCTTCCGATATATTATGGGTACTTTGGTCACGTACTAAATAACTTTATTTGGGGGAGGGAAGGTGGGAAAGGATCACAATTTTCTTTCTTTATTGTGTTGTCTTATCTGATAAAGGCGAAATAATGGGACAATTCACTGAAGAGGTATTAAATTCGCTCTTGTTTACAGACTAATGAAAATACGCGCTCCTGTAACACGTTTGTTTCTTTGTTCATTTTAAATATTGTAATTGTACTTATACAAAGAAAGAAATTTTTTGTAATACAACATTGTAGTTTATACCATTATTAACCGATAGACGTTCTGCTGGAGATATCAAAGCATTTACCATTACACAACTGCCTGTCGAAGATCTTATTAATCTATCGATCATTAGTGCTACGAACAAATCTGACTATCCGTTTTCACTTACATATAAATTGTTTTTCATAATCAAACAATTGAGTCAATTGAAGTGATCAATGCTACTACGGAAATGCAAATGGATAGATTTTTTATTAATAAATAATAGTAGTTAAAATAAGAAAAGTTATGGGCTTTGACAATTTGAGCAAAATTAATAAAAAAAAACCAGAATAAACAGACAGGTTTATAAATTGTAGTAATAAACGATTATAATAATAAACAACCCACGTATCGTTCCCGTGCTTGGTACTCGAGGCTTTCTTTTACAAGAAGATAAGCTAAATAGAAGTACGTGTTGGCGGATGTATTTATGTCAGCAGATCTTGGTATCTATGATTTTTCTGATGTGGTTATTCTTCACCTTAAACTCTTGCTCAATAAGGATTGCATCTACGCCTCCTCGAGTTTATGCGAACGACTGCACTTATAAACTAAACTTTAGATTGCAGAATTGATGTTATCCTAAATGTTTATCAAATTCTTGACCTAAACGTAGATGATGAATGCTGTCACTGCAAATACGTACGAATTACTTCTGAACAGTTCACCGCAAACATACTTGGTACTGATGTGTGTCAATGTTGAACTACCTCAGGGAATTCTCGGGCGGATTTATTTGTAAATGATCAAGTTTTAACGTAAAACGCAGATATCTAAGTCTTAATGATGTTTCTAATACTTTTACGTTTTAAACTTTCACAAAATTACCAAATATTTTTTATAAACAGGATCTAAAATTAGACCCAAAACTGCTTTCATTAGCACAATAAATTTGTAACAATGAACGCTTTCAAGAGATCTTTCTTAATATTATATCTTGGTAAACAATTATTCGTAAACCTTTCTTTTCTTACGAAAACTCGAATAAACCCAGTTTTTTTCACTTTCTAAATAGACAATAATCTAAAGTTAAACCTTTCTATTTAAATTTGGTCCTAAAAGAAATTGAAACCAAAAATATCTTTTCAATGTGAGTCATAACAAATTGAAACGGAATAAAATTTGGAAATGCGGAAATTCCTTCGTAAATTCACTTACTGTTTACACGGAAAATACATGACGTAAGAATTCTTCACAATAGAAGGAATTCCATTTCCTTAACGTAATGGTGCAAATACACACTTAAACGTTTAACAAATTATATTATCCCTTACTCTCCATTGAGAGTATGAACAGGTAAAAAAGAAATTTTTATGAAATTCCTAATGGATGGACCTTATTACGTTTATAATGTCTTTAAAGTATAATTAAGATTTTTATTGGATTAATCACTCGCATCACTTTACTACAATCTCAACTGATAGTAATCTGGATCATAGTCTAGGTGATAAAGCAGTCTAGTCTAGAAAAAGCCTATTTGAAGTAAATTTTTTAATAATTTTTAAACCGCTGTAAATTTTTTTATCTTCCTTTTAAACTCATTTTCTTCAAATGATTAAGTTATTTTGAAACGGATATTATGTAGTAAGTAATCCGAGTATGATGACGATTTTTGTTACAAATATATAACTGAAGTTTATAAAAGAGCTATAAAAAAATTTATATGTAATGATGGTTTGGTCATAAACTTATTAATAACTTTCATTGAAACCTTGTTTTTTGGTTTTGGTTTATTAGCAGAGCAATTTTTAGTTATAAACTATTAATATGTTACGCGGTTAAAAAATGGTTAAAGTTTATGATTGTTTCTTTACAATTATATTAGATATTTTGTTAATTTAATACCGGACGCAACAAAATATAAAAATTTTATTATAAACATTAAAAGTTAAATTTTTTTATTAAGTAATAGGCACAAAAAGGTCTGTGTCCTGACAAAGCTTAGCTTTTTTGATAAATTGAGTCATTTACGTTTTGTTTTACTTTCATCACTCTAAAGCAGACGTATATTTTTTTAGGTTCAAATAAAATTTTAACATTTATTCCAAAGTTTCTTATAACTATATACAGAAACCATAGTTTGTTGCGAGTGAATGTTAAATGTTTATGGTCTTTTTACTAACATTCAATATTATATCTAATAGCCGCAAATTTTCCTTTAAAAATTAATTAATTTCATTTCAGTATTACTTGTTTATATTTTGTTCAATAACAAATTCATTTAAATTATTTGCCCTTTATATAAAACTTGCTAAAGGATTTTATATTTGGTGTATATTAATTTTGCACTATACATTTGTTTACCCATAATTCTCATAATAATTACTGGATATGTTGATAATTCTAAGTTATAATATGGACATTTTTATGTACATCGATGTAAGTCCCAATAGTTATTACTATTCGTCAGTTGAGATAATATTCGTTATAGTTCCCTCCAAACGGGTTTTGGCTATAAAAACTTTGTATTAGTAAATTTAATTTTCTGAGATATTCATTATTAAGCTTGTGTATATAAAAAAAGCAAGTTGTATAAATGTAAAAACAATTTTACAATCATACTTCTGTTTACTGATAAATATATTCATTATGTTTAAAAATGCCCAGGATTCAATAATCTATAAATACTAAAATATTATATCTAATGATTAAATTTAACGAATTTTTATGAAACGATTTAAACTAATGTTAATAGAAAATACGCATAAATACAAACATCATATATTATGTACCAAAAATTCTCTGAATTATATATTTAGTTGGCAAAGCGCGTTAGGCTGAATGATTTACATTCATGTAATGCCTTGATTTTCGTCACGCGCCTCCAAAATCCAATTCTTGTCTGATGTTTACTGACTACGTTTTAGAAAGAAATTTCTGGTCCCTACCCTACCAGTTTACTGGCGACATGTTGTTAATAACAATTTATCTAATCTCTCGTTAAACGTTTTTTATTATTCTATGGTACGAGCATAGCTTTCACCTGATGGTAAGCAATACACTTGTCCATGACAACATGGTGTTATTTTAAATGGTATACACAGCCCCACAATGATAATCTCCGGCCATAGAGACCTATCACCAGTACGAAGATCTACTATCAGTCTACCGCCTATTTATGTGAAGATGTACTTAGTTATTTCTACAACTACCTATGTATCCTAAAGGTATTAGTAACTAATTTTATGTTATCAAATCGATCACTATTAAGACTAATGTACCATAAATAAAATATTTTTAAAAGTAGTTCCGAACTTTGAACAGACATTTTTGTTGTATACAAAGTATCTATATATTTTCTTAATAGAAATAAGAATATTATGACGTGATAATCATAATTGAAGGTAAAACTTTATACTTTTACCTACTTCTTACTATCATATGAATGATTTGATTAAATAAAGAATGTTGAGGACGTCCCAGCCAAATAGTAAACTAGTGTCTCTGCCAATAACAATGATAAGCTACTCAGTAAATCTATATAGCACCATATTAAACTTGGTATGACTTGTTATATAAACAATTTCAGCAAAATAAAACCAAGCCATCATCTATAGAACTGGGGAGTTCAATTTTATAAAATAAGCGGTTAACTGATGAATTAAGTAAATTTTATTGTTTTTGTATACACGTTCACGCATCAAAATACAAGCTTTTTGCCGCCTTAAGTCAATATACATGAGTACGATTGACATGAATAAACAAACACACTCGTATACTAAAACTCACACCTGAGCCGCTGTGTTTGTTAAGGACAAATATACGGTGTTTTCACGTTTGACACTTTACTACTCACAAAATATTACAATAGAAGTAACTTTCATATTTTTGTATAAATATTATAATACTTTAATTAGAGACCCAAATTTCTTAACAGAAAACGATTTGTACGCAGAATCTCTCTTAGGTTCTTTAAAAAGAAATGATCAAAGTTTTAAATGTTAAATAAATATTTAAAGTACAGACTTCTAATATAAAAATTATCGGGCTGCTTCCCTTGGACCTTCGGGTGCAGGAAGCGGCCTCTTTATATGAGATAAAGCGTGGCCACTCCCGGCAAGTACTGAGAGACCGATCGCTGGAGGTACCGGCTCGCTTCGAGAGTCTTCCACACCCGTCTGAACAGGTTGGTGTGGAATTCTCCTGTCTGGGAGA
>DWLS01002426.1:0-18123 GCA_018246255.1 Pachliopta kotzebuea | reverse complement strand
ACATCACCTCATTTGCTCGTCGCCTTGAAAAAAAGTTTTTAGTTTCATTACTGCACTACTACACCTGTAATTTCTCTAGAATACATTTTTCAAACTTGAATACAGTAATTTTTGTAAACTTTTGTGTGCCGATTGCTATAGAATCTGCGTTGGTATCTAACTAGACGGTCTCCGGCAACTGAGACCTACCCGCTGTTTAATTATTTTTAAATAGTGAAGACTGATCTATTACTATTTTTTATGGCTCTAATAACGGGTGTTTCCTGAGAAAAGAAGACTAATCAGTAATATGTTAATATTACTGTGAATGAAAACTTCATATTTTCTATGCAAGAATTTACGTTGTGTTATTCAAAAAACCGCGGAAGATCGTATTTTGAGGAATATATTACAAGAGACCTATATCCAGCAGTGGACGTCCATCGGTTGAAATGATTATGATAATGAATGCTAAACACAAACGCATTCAAAATTATTTTTATTTATGAAAATTTTTAGTGAAATTTCGATTATTTTTTTCGTATATTCATGGATTCCGTATTATCTAATAATCTTAAAAGCAAACCCGTCCGTGAGTTAGAGAAGCTGGAGCAACTAAGTGCATTATTATCTCTGAGTGCAAGTAGCAATATCGTCAATATTCGATCTACCGCTGTCATATTTTGTTTCTCGCAAATAAAAATATGAACGAAACCTTGCAGATTCAATATCATTTTATTTGATGCTATTTAGATTTACATATCAACTATATATTAATCAATTTTCAAAAAGCTAATTCAAAAACCTCTTTAACTAACTACATATTCCTTTATTGCAATCATTTGAAATTCTTGTCTTCATGGTAATTTTAATTATTCTGTGCAAATTTTGTGGTACTATTATTTAAAAAAAATTACTTACTAGATAGTGTAATAAATTAACAAAATTCTCTTACTTAATTACTGGGTATTATTCTCTTAGTTCATCACCATGTGGTACTTGTAACGAGGAAACTTAATAATTAAAGTTTGATGTAGAAAGATTTCAATAAGCGGCCCCCGGTCCCCGGTACTATCCCGTCAAATTATACATTACAATAATCATATAATTTGAAATAGAAGATAGAAATTAACAAAATGAATATATTAAATACACAAACAATACATTTAAATAATTATTTATTCAATTAGATTCCACACGAAGAACTGTGTGCTGTAATGTGTGAACTGTAATGACGGTAAGTGAAGATACAGTCTAGGTCAGTGATTCCTTAGATGGGGGAGGCGAAGGATCATTGAAGGCAATTGTGTCATTTGGAGGGACAATCTGAATATTTTTACAAAAAACGAATTTAATGCATTTTTTGTATTAGATAAAAATCTCCAGGTTCGAGGTGGACATAGAAATTTTTTTTACACTAAATTATGGGGCCAAGATGGTTGAGAAAAACTGGTCTAAGTGGCTAACATTAGTCTAAAGGAAGCTTATTCACTTTTTCTTAAAGACTTTCATGTCATATCTCTGAAGGAAACAATGACGCAGGTTGACTGTTCCAATATGGTGATGCGTAAGTTGTATGGTTAAGCGTAGCGAAACGCGCGGACCGAAGAATGAAGGGATGTATGTCGGCCGAATATACATCCAGTGGTTAGAGCGATGGTGGTATTAAATCATGCATTTCTTGAGCTACACTACCTAATCTACGTCATGTGTAAGCCAGTTTTTTTTAAAGAAAATAGGAAGATGTTCACCTGATAGTAAGTCCGCCTGCCGCCTGTACGTTGCGGTAGTTAGGGCGATATACACAGAACGACGTTGTGCTCGGCGCTTTTAGACAAGATGTTAAGTCCTGTTATATTTTTAATTTTACTAGTTACATTGCTCTTGTAAGCGAAACTCGTCCCGTTAATAATATTTCACTAAGAAGAAACGCTGAAAGTTTTATTATTAAGCAGGTAATGGGGCTCGCTGTTAACAATGAGCGCTTAATACTCAACGCCTTCGTCGCCGCACGTTTCATAATGTAGAGAAAATATTTTCAATATGGCTCTTTGATTAAGCACGTTTTAGCTCATACTTAACAAAGCGGACGTTTGTTAAAAATGTTTATTATTGTAACAAACACCCGTACACGACACTGTTTTGACTGTTGCGAACAAAGATATTTCTTTTTCAAGAACTTTACAAGTTCAAGCGCTCGCTGCTGTGTTTTTATTACTGACTCGGCTAGTTCGCATTTATTTTTACTTTAACTCATAGTTGAGTTCAAAAAGCACTGCTACGAATGTGTAATAAGATTCCTACGCCGCGAAGTTTTGGTCAAGTCGTTAGAGTTTATTTTCAGTTAGTGATTTCTAATTTCTTATTACGTTAAGTTAAAATGCGTCTATTATGTTGAATACGTTACTTAATTTTGAGAAGTTTATGGGTGGTTCAATAATACTTTGCTTCGTTTCATATTATAATAGACACATAGTTATGTGTCTAGTTAGACAACGTGTTTAGCTTTACATCTATAACATAAATACAATAAATAAAAATCAAATTAAACTCACTACAAATACTAATAACAAGAAGGCCGCCATTTTAGAAATTGAAAACGTAATTTTTAAAGTAGGTACCACCGATGAATGCGAAAAGTTTTGATTTATGCGCATTTTGATGGTTACGTAAAACTTCTATGAGGGTGGACCTACAGCCATTGTGCTAAACTTTCTAATTTTCTCTAGACAGGAAAGTACATGTTTTTTTATATTTATACTCACAGGATTTTCGTTTTGTCGCTACGACAACGAGTTTAATATTTGCTTGTTAAGTTGTTGTTGACATTATAATGCAATGTAATACGGGATTCAATTTAATAATTATCAAAGAGCTCTTCATTTTGTATTAAACGTAAAAATTTTATTATCTTCTTTAGCAGCAGTAGCCAGGCTCTTACTTTTTAATACGGAGAACCCTTGTTTGATTCTGAAGCTATATGTAGAGGTTGGTTTGTGGTAGTTTTTTCGAAAATGATAAACTGTCAGACTTATATCGCAAATATGTCGCTATAACAGCATTAATGTGTTTCGGCGATCAAGTTATGAGAGTTGGAGTAATTTAAGTGTACATATCCATCATTCACGTCGCCATTGTAACACCGTATGAAAACAGGAAATTAATATTCATTTTTTAGGCACTAAAAGGTTGTATGAAGTATTTAGTTTACCTACAGATATATTAGAGAAAAGGTAATATGTAAAGAGCTTTTGCAGTATTAGCTTTGCATTGGTGAGTATTGTATTCCGCGTTGCACATTTCCCGTGCTTTATCTGTGGTAATAAATCATTTACAGATAGCGGCTATAGAAGCCTTAACAGTTCCGAGTGCTTTGTGAATTTGTGCCTTTTCTACGGATTCCCGGAGTCGGGGTTGCTTTTCATACCTTTTTTTTCAATGCTTTATAACGTATGTAACTTTTGTCTTAAAAATTTGATTTTTAGTTTAAATTTTGTTAACCGATAGCTTCAGTTTTCGTTAATAACATAATTGAAAAATGTATTATCTAAAATTGTTGTTAGTGATAAATGATATCAATCATTAAATTAAGGTAAAACTTTATCAAATATTTTCAATCTTGATGAAAGGTAGAACTAAACCTTTCACTTCAATTCATTTACTACACTCTCTAAAAAAATCAATTTGTCGCGATCGGTTGGTGCGGAGGAAGCAATGAAAAGGTGGCTTTACTCGGTCGACTTTGTTCCGCAGCTTTCCATCGACAATCTTGATAAGTGAATTTTAAGTCCGAGTTAAAAATGTAGCTTTTGTTGGTACGCCCGATGAAATATATTAAACCGGTCTACGGTCTGGCTTTAAAAGACACGATTCGGTGATCATTAATTTTTATAACAATACATCACATTGTATACACACAGACTTTTTAAACATTATTATATTCTCTACAATGACTCAATGTTTTAAATGAGAATGAAGCCGATGTATATAAAGTAAAACCAGAAAACGCTGAGTAGTATAATTCAATACTCGGAATATAGCAGAAAATTGATATAATAAAAGTAGAATCTTAATAAGCAGGTTAAAAAAAAATTTGCCACTATCATCCTAACTCGATTACATGTAGTCACGTAATAGAACCGCGGATCCCCGTGTCATAATGCCAGTAGTGAGTTTTTGCGCTAAGGAAGTAGTTCATACCTAAACTGCACTATATTAAAATTTAAACCGGGATAGAAGAGTACTAGATAAAAGTATTCTTTCCAAATCGAAAGAATGGGTTTCAAGAATGTTATTTCTAAATTAATGTATAACTAAAAAAATATTCAAAACGATGAATGATGACGATGGCGGGGAGAGTACGAAATAGATGAGAAATAAGATAAGATGAGAATGATAAAGTATAATTAATATTCATCATATTATATTCTTTGTAAACATATCTTAATTAAACGTCAGTGAAATCAAAAATGGAATTCCATTATGATAGAGAAATCTAGAAAATTTTACTTATCGATGGTGCCTTGATGAAAGTGAACAAACAAACTCATCAACTGTAAATGTATACAGAATTAATTCTTTAATTTATAATTTTTATTAATTTTGCTTGTGAAAGGAAACGTGTATAATGGCAGAAGTTTTGTACATGGTTTAATAAAGATGGCGCCGGGTGGTCTTATTGAACTGATCTGGGATTAATTTATTAAAGTATTATTTTTGTTTTTGTCGTTATGTTTCACTTACTCTTTATTGCGACTTAAGCAGAATCTCATGCAAAAATAACAATAAATGTCTACGTAAGAAACAACGTTGCTTTATTGGCGTATTGCAATGTGAAAGTCCAATAACGGCTGTTCGAATAAAGATTTAGTGATGCGGTGAAGCAAACCCCTCACAAATTCGCGCACCGTTCACTTGTTCCATCAAAATAGCGGAGAATCTGTGATTCGTGTTACTGTACATCACAAAGGCCGGCCTTTGTTGGGATTGAGGAAATTGCATCTCTCAAATCCTATTTCGACTGAGCAACGTCAAATTCACGTGCGATCGCCTCCTGCAGTTCATTTGGGTAGTTGGTCGAACGTAATTGAACTGTTACACTAGCACTTGAACTTGTGAGACGTAGACGAGAATCTAATCAAAATTTTAACTAACATCTATTCATGATTTTAGAATAAATTACTGCAATGAGTTCTAATATACGTGCTTTGTTAGCTAGAACTTAAAAGATTACATTTTTCTTAAATAATTTGTAAAATTCTGTATATTTCAAAGTTAGGAGGCATATAAATAAACGTAGCAAGTTTCGTACGTTCGTTTTTATTTTTATGTTACGATCCTTTTTATTTTTATATTATTAATATTTTCATTTTACGATGCGTCGAGACGTGCAAGGCTTTTCACCTGATGATAAAGGATATTTTTCACATTGCGCTCGTCGCTTTGAGACGTAAGGTGTTAAGTATCGTTATCCCAGTAATTTCAATAGACATTATAATAGTGAATATACATGAATTTTTGTTTAATGGTATTCACTTCTATAATAAAAATAAACTGAATGCATAATTCTGGTATAGTTAAAAATTGTTAAATTATAAGTTTCTTTAAAATTTATCTATAACGTATATCAAACATGCGGCTACGGAGCAACGACCCGCACTTCCAATAAATGCAATTGTACCTACAAAAGCAGTACGAGGGAAGGGATCTGAATAAAATTATAATATATTACTCCACTTTGCACTTCTTGGGTGGCGGAATGAATGCAGAGCGGTTTTCCATAACAAGACGCATGTTTCCTGTCCCACATCGAACGTACCCTCGCCCGGATCTACTGACACTCGCTGAATTTTGATCGCTGTACAAATAGATGCTGCATTGTAGTCGACTGTTTCGTCACCTCATGTATGATATAGGTCATTAGAGGACTTAGCATATTTATTTCTGAGTTTTCATCTAATGACAGCTGATACATCTTTAACAATATATCGCTCGTTGAGATCATAACGCTACACTACATTTTGCTCGTTACCTTGGAATACAAAATGAATATTTAAAATGTTAATTTGATGTCATTTCAGCAATGCGCTATTTAGATCGGTCATGATTTCATGATCTTGTATTTTCTCACAAATTGCACAGTCTATATTTCTTTTATAGTTACGACTCTGTTTTGAGATATTTACTAAGGTAAACTACTCAACAGGTCTGAAAAACCAAAGTCATTTATTTATAGTTCATAAACGAAGAAGTTATTACAAACAATTGCACACCTAGAGTAAATTCGTATATAAAGATTGATAGAGAAACATGTTGTGTTGAAATTTATGTAAAAATAAATCCTGTTAGGTTGCACGAATGTGTTAGAGGATGATTTACAGGTCTTCATAAGTGAGGCGTGTTGTCATATTCACGACAACAGCGAGGTTCGCTTGCGGCGCGACACGGTGATCTATATGTTAATTTTATAATCCAGATATTATACTCCACTGAACAGAAAACAGAAAGCTGCCAAAATATGGCCACGATATTCCAAATTATAAGTGGGCCAGGTAAACGTAAATGGATTTTATGTAGATGCAGTAAAGTTTAAAATACGTTTGTAGTTTGATCGTACTAAATTAAAGCCTAATGTGTGAAGTACTTATAAATATTACTAACATGAATTAATAAACCACAAGGTGTGAAACTAGGAAATTTATTACCATATATTCTTTGTTTATTATGTAAAATTTGTAATATTAGGTAAATTTAATACCTCCATATTGAGATTAAGGTGAAAGTATATACGAGAAGTAATTTTAGCGGTTGATTTAAAGAACCTCTTTTATCGAGTATTGTTTTTAAATCTACTGTTTGATTTTTATTGATTATGTTATAATTATTTTAAATTCATTGTATGTATGTATACATAGATATATGAGTAATGTATGGTTACAAATTTGTTATTATTCTTCCAAGAATATCCTTGTTTCAGTCTGTATAAACTTTACTGTTTTATAGCGTGTAAGAGTCGGGAAATTTTCTGATTTTCCTTAAGCCTGTTCGCGTATATAAAAATTGATGGACATCGCGTGCCTACCTTCAAAATCGTTTCCGAAATCGTACAGATCATGCTTGGAATATATTTAATGCTTTAATGCTTGTTGCTATTATAAAATTATTGGTGGTTCATGCTGATATTCAAATCATATTAATGGCAAACTTTGTTAGCAAACTTGACGTAATGCGAGTTATCAGTTTAATAATTTATTGCACAGAGTTTGTAACTGGTAAGCTATTATTTGCAATTCCACAATAAAAAAATTTGTTTCACTATATGTCTTTATATTTCTTTATATCTTTAATAGTAATAGTGTGTTTAGTACTAAAATCTCCTTAAATAAGTTTCGGTCATAGTAATTTAATCATTATACCACCTTTTTCACTAAATTAACAAAAAAGCTTTAAAATGAAAAAACACCATAATATTTTCAAAATAATAACTTTCAGAAGTAAAATACTAGATGATAATGAAATTGATGTCTTTTATTGGATGAAAATGTATTAGAATATAATATTATTCATTTAAAGACATCTGTCAGAGAACTTGAGAATATCGAATGACAGACAATAATCTCTGGAAAAGGAACGATTTAATTTTTTCTTATACTTTTGATAATCACTACACAATAACATTTTTCATTTATACCTCATAATAAAATAATGATTATTATGTGTGTTATACGTTAACTACTTCTTTATAACTGCAGTGTTTTATGAGTTTTTTTTTAAAAAATACGTAGAAGTAGATTCTCGCGAGCCCCGCAAAAATTATAAAAGTTTGTTATCACGTCCTGGTATGAACTAGCATAACTATTTTAATTTCATTTCTCCTGCACCTGATAATGCAGGTGAAGAGAATTAAAAAATAGACTAGTCATTTTTTTTATCTTGAATTACTCTCATTATTTGTTATAAATAAAAATTTCTTTGTATTACGGTGTAATTTAGTCATTAATCAAAGTGTAACAAAACATTACTGGTAGCCATTTGATAGAGTTAGATCGTATTAAAAAGAGTAATAATAAATCTGATGAATTAAGCGAAGTTGGCCAAGTAGAAGTGACTACAATAGGTGAAAGTAAATTACACAGATTGGGACAAGTGATCGCTGGGCAGTCTATTTTTGTTTTCTTTTGCGAGAGTGGTCGATCTTAACGAATTAATCCGGCAATGTCCGAAGCGAGCTGATTCACATTGACTCGCTTCCGCTGTAACCACACCGCCGCAGCTCACCCTAGTTTTGGGGAATGCCCCTCCCGGAATTCCTTATTCATTTGTGGCATTACATTAGGCGTATTGTCCCAAAATGAGACGCGGAAAGATAATACAAATAGAAGTTTTATTACTCCTCCAGAATGGTTGCTATGTACCTTCGGTATTCGTTTGAACATGCAGTTATAATCAAATTGCATAAATATTCCTTTTGCTTGGATCTACTTGAATAACTGGTACTATACTTTTTTAATCAAATATTTTTCTTTACTTAAATATCAGTTTTCACTGTTAAGCTAAATTGTTAGAGTATGAATATAATAAATTTTGAATCTTTTGGAAAATAAATTAATATTTGGGTTAATATGAATAATAATTATAATATTCATTAGTATAATTAACCTGGTGTAACAAAAAGTTTAGGTTATAGAGAAACCATACAAAATGTGAATAGTCTCGTGTTACCTAAAGATAAGCTAACGTTTAATTGGATTTCGGCGGGCCTCGAAATGGGGGCTATTTGTTTTCCAATATAAATTATACATCCTTTTGAAGCGTCGTTGCAATGTTTGGAATTGCGGAAAAAAAATAACAGCGGGTATATCTTTCTGTGCACGTCCATCATGGTTTAAAATTAAAAAAATACCATTACAAGGGTACTCGTTATTTTCGATTAACGGTGGTAAAATATGGAGGACGTGAAAATCGTAAATGGAGTTTAGAATTGATAACCCATCAATATTCGTATAGAGGCAGTTTAATATTTTTCCTTTACGAGTATAATAAAGCTATTATATATTATAATTTTAACAAAACTATTACATTATAAAAAAATATATATATAAACAATTATATTTTTGTTATTATTCTATAATCTATTGCTTTTATGCTTGATTTATTTTAAAAAACTATACTAGTCTTTGATGAATAACCAATTTTAAAGTTCTTGCATCGTTGTTATGACTTTGTTTATGCGACGAGGCGACGATATGGTTAAGGTGTTAATTTGATAGTGATACGTATGCTCGTAAGAACGTTACGCTGGTTAAGATGGTATAAACAGTTGCTTATTGCGCCCGTCGCTTTGAGACATATGTTGTTGTCTTGTTACCCCGGTAATTTAATTAGCTTACAACGCCCTTCAAACCGGAACACAATAATGTTTGCACAGTATTGTTCATCGGCTGCAATAGCAACAGTGGTGGTATGCAACTAGACCGTCTCCGGTAACGGCGACCTTCCACCATTACATTTACATTAAACATTGTTGATGTTTGTTGTTATAAATTAGAAATTCATTATTACTTTGATGTTATTTATATTTCGTTTTAATTAAAATTATAGGATCAACTGGTATTTCAATTAAATTGAATTGTAATACCGGTAGATCCTTCAGAAACATTTCTTAATTAACTTAGTAATTAAACTTATTAAAAAGAGAAGTAAAGTTTATTGCTTTTGTTGATTGAATATTTCTGATTACTGCTTGTACAGAGATTTGTGATTTCTTAATATGATTCGAGTATTTTTTTTATTTCGCTTATTCTTTTTATGCAATGTGACGCAAAATCGAATTACATTCGCAGCGATACTCCATGTATCATAGATGTTATCGGCAGCGATCTCGGGTTTATTTTGACTTCTTTAGATGAAATTTAGATAAGTCCTCAGTGCTCCGGACCCTGGTACATTGCAAGTAATTGGATGGGGCGTAAAGGGGCGAGCTTATCGACACCCGTCAATCGCAATAAAACTTTGCAAATCTCTCTCCCGATACACGACTAATAGTTTGCTCTATGTGAATCGAAATATTTTCCATTACCGAGAAAAATAGTTTGAACTGGTCTGCCAGTGTTCCGTCCGAATATGGTGTAGGACTTCTTAAGCGAGAAGTGAAAAGGTTTCTTTTGAACTTTTGCATATTTCTATCTAGACTATATCTTACTATCAAATAGAACCGGGGAAAAATAATCGTAATATTTAATGAAGTTTATTATAGTTTAATATGTCTGTAAAATAAATAGCGTTCCTAACTTATGAATATTTTGTTTCAGGTATGTAGCTTAAGGAATAAAGAAAAGGATCTAAACCAATATTATAAGAAGCAAAAGTATGAATATTATAAAATTATATGAAATATTTTACATTTCTTCAGTCTTTACACTAAACTGTGCTCAATCGTTAAAGTACGCGAATTTATGAATTATATATCTTGTTTTCTTCTTACTTTTATAGACTTTATAAATATTTTTTTGGAGCGATATATATTATATTATAAAACGTCTAAACATATATTGTGACGAACACATTTGTCTTAAGTGACAATGTCATATGAAATTTCACCAACAACCTACCTACTTTAAAACTGTAAAGATGTTTATTACATTGGATTCAATAATTGAATATAAATTTTTATCGTTAATAATTTATTCTTATTTTTTAGATCATACATACACTGTGATTTTCGACAAAATTTGACACCGCAAACACACATTATCCTTGCATTGAAACTACTAACGGAAATAAATCTCTCGAATTGGTTGTGAAGAGATTTTTTATGGATATTTAACACTTCTACCACGCGGTCGGACTTAAACATCCTAATTATAAACAAGTAGTAATAAATATGTCGTTACATGTTTACAAGTGTTAAACCGAGTGCAGGAAATTGTCGGTTGGATGTTACGTATTTGAACTTCCGTGAATGAGATCTCAATCTTAATTAGTATTTCCTTATATAAAACTACGATTACTACGACGAAACAAATAACTATTAGAAATAGTTATTACTATTCCTGTACTTACTATTTTATGATATTAATTAAGATCAATAACTGGAAATGATTTACTTTTCTGAAGCACTTTAAAATTATTTAAATCAAAAGATAATTTTTTTTTGCCGAGATTACCTAGTGTTTATTATCAGAGATATACTAATAAATATTATACAAAAATAAGGAGTCCTCTGGAACTGTCACCTTTTTTTAAATATTTCTTGTCATAAATTAAGTATTATTGGTACTTTATTTCCTGTAAAAAATATTTTGACTTCTTAGAAAAATTATAATTGTCAATTATTAAGTAGGATTATTTTTTCCGCTGAAATATTTCATACTTTTCTTTGTAGCAAAGTATTAAAAAACACGTGAATATTCCCCATGTGCTCTGTCCTGATTTCCTGTACACAAGACCATGTTTAAGGTAATAAAATTTTGAAACAATGGATAATAAACTAATACTTTCTATTCTAAAAACCTAAATTCCATTTTGATGCAATTATATAGAACAAGAGGCATTATTATAAATATCATAAAATGTAGAGCCATGAACAAAGGAAGCATTTTGTGAATAACAAACGTAATTAAATCGGACCCTTGAATTATTGCTCGTAAACCTAGTTATTTTGACGGCTGTCAATACGGGCATTGTTGACGAAAGGTACGTATAGAAAAAAGCGGGAACGTGAATTTTTTTTTGGTGAACAAAAGCCACTGTTTCTATTTTTATAATTCACCGCGGATTGCGTCATTGGAGTACAAAGAGTTCTGTTTGTGAAGACGAATGAGAGCGGAGAAATGCGTTTTCGTTACGCACATGTAACGAATTATGTAAATGATTGAAAAGAGATTTCAGTACTCGAGTTTCACGAGTGAATTATGTAATGTTTACAAAGTATTTCTTTTAAGAGAAATGAAACAACTGCTTGCTTAATAAGTCTTAGCTAATCTTCCTGTGCGTTATAATGGCGTCATATCTATTTAAGGAAAGTGTATGTGTTGAAAATGACAATATATTTCGTTAATGTTTAACTGTGATATGGAGTAGATAGACTGATGTTTATGACAATTTACTGAAACACCAATCCCCGTTCTCAATGTATCAAAGTTTATTGTTTTGTACATGTGCGAGCAGTGGCGCAATACGACACGGATCCAAGATTTTGTAACAGGGTATGAAGATTTATAGTCAATGTATGTTGACCACGTGACTACTAAAAGTGAACTCTTGTATGAATACATGGTTTTAATTTTATTTGTAACATCATAGTTTCGGTATACTGATGTCTATTGCTGAACAAACTTCCTCTCCGATTTTAAAGGCAATAGTAGGCCTTTTGTTACATTTTTCAAGCGGGTTGGCTCCTTTTCTAAAAATTTATCTTGCCTCTAAGATAAACCAAGAGCCAATAATTTTCACTAGATTATAGAAATTAATAAAGCAACGAAATATACTAATATTTGCTAATTAGGAAGTTTTTTGTACAGATTTTGCGTGGATAGTATCTTGTTCTATTTAAAATCGGTTAAAATTAAATTAAATGCTTATCAGGGTAACCCCAAAAACTTCTTAGCTTTTTATGGAAATTGTCGACTCTCTCTCTCTCCGTGGCATTTATTATTCCCGTCTGATAGTGGGGTCTGCCTTTTTTCTGGTCTTTCTCTTTCACTTCGCTCTTTCAGACGCGTCCTCTTTAGTAACCTTGTAAATAGTAATGCGCAAACATACTGGCTTGAAATGGTTCACTAATAAATTAAATATATAATATCAGAAATTTTTTAATTTATGATTATTAAGTTTTAGTTTAGTAGAACTTATTTTCTCTCTTTACAACCTCTAAGTTATATGTTGTTTTAGTTTATGCTTGTTAATCCTTAGTTCAATCTGTCACCGATGTTCGAATGCGGATTATTCTGTAAGCATTGATTGGTAGACAATAGCAAGTTTGCTTGTGGAGGACCTTTGTTCTACTTAACGATACAATGTTGCAATATTTACTAAAGTGTAGAACTCATAATCCTTTAAATTTTGTTGAAACATATCCTCAGAAGTATCAATTTGTTCCGCCGCATGAAGAGGCCGGTATGATAGAACCCAAAAGGACGACTATAAGTATTGAATGTGTGATAATCCAGCTATCACTTTGAAACGGTATCATTAAAAAAAAATTGCATTTCAGTCGATAAAAACAGGGGCAAAAGTCGTAAGATTAAGTGTAGATAGCTATAAAAAGACAGAGTTGCCGGGGCCATAATAAAAAATCATGAAAAGTGTTTAACAAGTTTTTGAATAAGTTAGTATTCGATTTCTATATAGTCAGTTTAAAAAATTCGCAATTTGCTAACAAAGCCCTCGATTATTTTGTCTTCATTATGCGATCTCCAGAAGGCTGTCTTCAGAGGAAAATTGTTTGAGTGTTATGTGGTTAGAAACCATTAACAAGGCCACCGCCTTCTTGCCGATATGAATGATTGCAGTCAATAAAGAATACAAAAGTAAGGAACGATGCAAATATTAAATTGTCTTACTTAAAAAATTCGATTGTCTTAAAAATCAGCTGTTAACATAGCATCATCAGAATCATCAAATCATCAGAAAACCGGAAGATATTTTACCTTTTTTCATAACATTAAAATACATCGTACGTTCAAAATTCCTTGTTTCTTTTCATAGGGTTACTAACATCTTTTGATGTCACACATAGAATTTGAAAATAAATTTATGGTAATGCGTACAGACAAAAGGTTAAGCAAATTTCTTTTCGTTTTTTGTATCTATTTTATGTGACTACGGGTTAGTATGATGCTATTAGATCTTGATCAAAAGTTGTTACATGCTAGTACCAATGTTATTATAAATAAAAGGTCAATAAAATTTTAAATAAGTGTATTTGTTTTGAAACTAGAAAAGAGAATGCTGAAATGGACTTTCTTTTATAAAACTTATACTTTACCATAATTTTTTAACTACATTTTAATTTTTAGCAATTTAATTTTTATAGTCAGAAGAATTGCAAGAGCTAAGTGGAATTGCCGATAGAACTTCTGAATACTACCGAGTACCGGTATATGTAATCTTAAGGAAATCGTACACAATGTGATCCTACGATTTGGTGAATATCGTGGACAGCTGTTGGATTGGTGTAGTAGGATTAACCGATGTAAAGTTCCTTGTTCGAAGCATATGTCCGGTGAATAGCTTTGGTCTCATTATAAATACACAAAACTTTTTTTGCACATATTTTCTTCAACCTCTTTCGCTATTGGTGTCAGGTCTCTTTGCCGGAGACCGTCTAGGTAAATACTCCCGCAGCTTCTTTTTCTGTCGCCAAATAGTATTGTGCAAACATACTGGCTTGAAAGCTGCTGAACGCTAGCGAAATTACTGGCATAACGAAGCTTGATACCTAACGTCTCAAGGCAACGACCGCAATGTGGTGCTGTGTATATCATCTTAACCAGCGTAACGATGTTATGGATAGGCGTGTCACTTCCTATCAGGAGAACGCCTTGCACGTCTCGTCGCCGCATCGGATAGAAAAAATCTTTGAGTAAGTTTACTATCAAACGTTGAATGGCTTAATAGGCATGTCAGACACATACATGTAAATAAATATCTGCGGGACATTTCTCACTGTATTGGAAACGTTCTAAAGAGACATATCTTTACAGGAATCAGATCCTTTTCAAAACGTACTTATTTCCATACGTTCGCGTGTTATTGAAGAGTGGTCCTTTGAATTGCAAATGTGCCGGTCCTTGGGCGGATACCATTGAAATGTCAATTTGTTTTCTATCGGGGTTGCCTGTTTGGTTACCTCGCGACATATCGCTTTACTATTGATTGTTTTCGGTCCTTTATCGATCCAATTTTTTTTTACGTTTTCCAACAAGCTAATAATTTTTAGTAGGAGAGAACTCAATTCATTTTAATTCAATTACTGTAATATTTTTTTAATACAATAGTTGTTTTTTGTAGTTTTGATTAATCGTAAACATTATTTTTTTTTGCTCTGATTATATACCGCAGAGTTCAACTTTATTGTTACCCTTATTCTATATATATAATATCTTCAAATATTGAGATATTTAAAAACTGTTAGAGGTTAAAATATTTTTTTATGGCATGCGGCCGTAAAAGGGATTCTTTTTTGTATTACGCCTTTGTTATAAGGGCGGCTTGAAACTTGCGGTGATTGTATCCGACCATATCCGGTTTTTATTAGAACCAGTATCGAGTGGCTTCCGAGAGCTTTTGTGCGTCAAATTCGGATTTGGTGCAAGCCGGTCCATTGTTGGTGGGATGTCGCCCGCCGTAGAGGTACCTCAAGTACTTTTATAATGCCTTTATGTAGAGCTTAAAAAACGGTACTTAAATTATATTGTTACGGCGATCGTACGTTTAGTCATATCCATGTATGGGTTAATAGTTTAGTTTAAACTTAATATTGTTTAGTCTATTGCTAATAAATAAATAATATTAATGTCGATAGGTACACTTAGTAAGTACTTATATGTATGCAAGATATAATATTTAGTTCGTTCATCGGGATTAACTCATCATCAATTATTCATTTTACCGGTCTGTAAATAGTGTTTAATTCAAATGAAATGTTTGCAGAGGAAACTAAAAACTTCTTTGAGACGTCCGAAGACTGTTGTCTTATTCATCGAGAAACCAATTTGTAATTAAGATTCCTCGCCGCATTGCAAGAGTAAAATGTTTTTGCTGTTACACCGATCCACTTGCTGACTAGGACGCAACGCTCCAGTTGAATATCATGGAGATTCGAATCTGGCGCCTCACTCAAACTATAAGAAACGGACATTAACAAAACATGAAACATGGATAAAAATTTAATTATTTAAATCTACATTGAAAGCAGATATGGTTATTTTTATGAATGACAATAATAAAAAGAAAGGAGACTATTGACTTTGCCGAACGCTCGCACGGTATTCATTTTTATGTACATTTCTGATTGTTCCAGATAATTTCTAAAATAGCTGAACCGATTTTGACAGCACTTTCACTGGCAGAAAGTTAAAGATTTACGGAATTACATACATTTATATCAGAAGATATTTTGCAAACAAAGCATAAAATCATAAATTAATTCCGTAATTGTAAATTAGTGAGCCTTTTTTTAGTACTGACAATATTGATAATAATATATATTTTGTTTAAACACTGGCAAATAAAAATAAGCACAGATAGTGTTTAATCGAATTAATGAAAAGTAAATCAGTAAGAAATAAGTATATGAAATATTGTTGAAAGATATCTACGGTAGTAAACAACAGAAATAATAACATGTTAATATGACTATATATACATGCGTATATATAATACTTTTGTAAAGGTAGATAAAAAGATAACATTAGTATAAAATAGTATATAAAAGCGGAAAAATAAATTCAGAGAAAAAAAAAGCGTCGGCAACGTAAAAATGTATATATATTATTATTATATAGATTAGTGTTTGATAACGATCCCAATGTATTAGTACGATGTGGCTTTTGATAGTAAAATCCACTGGTCTAAATGTAACCTGGTTCACTCTTCTTTAACTAATTGACTAGTTAATAATTTTTTTTTGTAAAAAATTTTATTATTTTCCGCTCAATTCACTTTGTGTTTCTATCACGAAGCCTCTCACGAACCGTGAACGGAAAAGTGTATTACGGAAATCGATTCACAACAACGAGATCGCTAGAGATCGTATCGCGTGATTGTGTTATGGACTAGCGAATAGTTTCGCTGCGAGTGAAACTGACTAAAAGGTAATAAATTCGTTTTAAGATACCCCGTGACAGGAGGTCCCGACGCAGCTTAATCGATCGATACTTTTATGTAGGTATCATAAAAAATCATGACACAGCTTTGTAACATAAGCAGCGTTGATTATTTCCAGTAACATTTTACGGAATGAAATATTTCATGATATACATGTTGTCTATGTATATTCATATGATCAGACATTTATTAAAATTATACATTGTGCAAAGAATAATAGGTTTGTATTAATCAATAAACACGTATTAGATATATTGTGCAATGTTTTAGTCCTGCTATCATCATCATCATCATATACATCTACCACCAAGTATAGACCTACTCCAAGATTTTTTCATTATAATGATGTTTTATAGTTTAGGATGAACTAAATGATGTTTTATTTCTATGTAAATGATTACTTAAACACCGCTTTATGTTATGTTAATAAAATAACATGTTATTTCCGTATGCTTTGAAGACATACATACATACCATTTAATATGTTTTTCCCTGAATTTAAAAATTATTTATCTCATTTGGAATATAAATAAAGCATTCGCTTTATTATTCCAAGAGTTATGTAAAAGATGTATTTCAAAAGACAAAATGAGCGATATTTTCAGCTACTTTCTACTATTTACAATAATTTTTAGGATTAATTTAAATAGTATAACCTGCAATAACTTAGTTTTACAGAACAACCATAAAAAAGGAAGTGACGATAAAAGAAATCTATTAATAAACTACAGTTTCAACAGAAACCTAGTGTAAAAATAAAAATCAATCATTCCTGTTTAACCGCCCGATGTAATTAAGACAACCGCAATTTACCTTTGAAAATACACTATTTACATGGAAAAATTGACATCTCTCTGTTAACAATAATGTATTTGGATGTTATATTTGTAAATTTTTTTAAAACATGTTCGGAAGTATTGAAGTATTTTTTGGATTTGAACATCCAGACCATTTTTCAATTTTGTATCAATTTATGTAAATAAATAGGAAAGAGTTAAAGTCGATTGGACAGTCAGATGAATGGTTTTAAATATGTCCGACGGATACAATGTTACAACATATGGCGGGGAATGGAAACTGTAGCAGCGTCCATTTGTGCAGTTGCAGAATGGCTTATTGCATGAATTTTGTTAACAGAAGGAATTATGCTCAATTTCATAGTAGAAATATATTTTATTGTTATTTTTGCTAAGGCGAAAAAATGGTAAATGATGACGTTTGCCCAAATCAAGTGGTGGTGCTAGTTCAAATGAGATCTCTCCTTCGCTTACTGGTAGATCTCTGTTGCCGGAGGCCGTCTAAGTAGATACCACT
>DWLS01002425.1:0-18123 GCA_018246255.1 Pachliopta kotzebuea | reverse complement strand
TGCAAACATAACTGTGTTCAGGTTTGAAGGGTGCTGATGGTAGTGAAATTACTGGGGTAACGAGATCTAAAACCTTACGTTACAAGGAGGCGAGCGCAATGAGATGCATACTAATCTAATCAGCGCTACATTGTTATTTGCAGAGGTACCACTTACCGTCAGGTGAACACTTTGTTCATCTCATCGAATAAAAATCAGGGAATTCATCTCTATTTTGATCCAGTTCTTAGCTGATAATTTTGGCTTATTCTTTGGCTAAATTTTTAATCGGTTTTCTGCTTCAATTATTTCATAATAGATATAATAATAGCCAGCTCTTAGCCGATAATTTTGGCTAATTCTTTGACTAAATTTTTAATCGGTTTTCAGCTTCAATTATTTCATAATAGATATAATAATAGCTGTAATATTTTTTAATCTTCTTACAAGTTGTTTTTTATAATCTTAGTGTTTGGTCCAACAAGTGTAGTACTGCGGTATAATTTAAGTGTGTGTATAGTAATCTTGTCAATTTTCCAGCGCATTATAAATTCCAATTTCCTAGATATAGACAGACAGGGTTGCGGTAGTAATTATCCGTCTGGTTCTGTATTGAGAAATTCATGTTTTGCAGTTAGACATAATGAGATTAGTTTATATCGGCTTTTGCTTGGAAATTTGCTTAATATTATATATAAGAAAATTCATGTTAACGAAAGTAACAGCTTATTACATTTATGTGTTATAACGATTTGTCTTCTGTAATTAACTTTTTTTTTAATACCTTTCCATTATAATTTTTTTAATCATATGCTATTTTTTAAAAAGCATTTTAATATTAATTTTATTATTAAATATCTCTTAAATACCTTATGTATGAGAAGCGTGGTCAGAGTTAAGAAAAAATTATATCCAGAGGGATCTATCTAGAAGACCTTTGGAGTCTAGATTTCATTTAAATTATCATCGGCAGTGTAAATAATATTTGTTAACATTATAATGAAAATGTTAATTTATCGGTTTTATATTATTTAATAAGTCACAGAAGAATTCGTTCGAAAAAACTAGAAAGTGCTAAGTGAGGGATAGGTTTGTCGGTCTCGCATTTCATCACTAAGTCCTACTTAGAGCAGCGGTAATGCTTTAGCCTGTTATTAATAATGCTGCCTGTACTTGGCCGGCGACGCTTCTGAATTATTCATTTAACGCCTGGGAGGTCGCAGTCTTTGAAAATGGTCTAGGTCACGGATGTAAAGCTTGCGGGAAGAGCTAATTAAGGATAGGAGGTCTTGCGTTAAGTTATTCAAAGATAAGAAAGTTATGACCCTTTTACAAGTGTGGTTCAACTCTTTAGGAAATTAGTTATTTACATATGTTATTTAAAATTATAGTTAATGATATGGATATTATGTAGTGTTCTTCTAGATTAGTAAGCTTTACTTTAGATAAGTTCTATCTAGTTTACGTAATTAAAAAAGTTTATATTCAATATATTTAGTTCTTTTTGAAAGTTTGTAACCATGCGATTTGATACATAGCTTAAAGCATGTGAAATTTGTTGGTGTAATACTAACTGTACATAAATTGAAAAATTCATTGGTGCATGCCGGATTCGAACCCGGTTCCTTCGGAGTAGAAGGCTGGCGTACAAACCACTTGGCTATCACGACTTCTCAATGTATTTAGTGAGAAGTGTAATATTTGTTTTTAAACCTATAGAAATAATTTTCTTTTTTTTATGAATATAGTAGAATAAATTGAATAGGAAAGTTTAATACAGGAAGTATTGATATTGTCTGTTGTCTCCTTACTAAAGTTTGAAAATTTGTTGAAAAGGGATGTTTTGGTAGTATAATGAATATCATAAATACTAAAGTGATTAAAATGTGCTGTAGCTACGCGAGGGTATAAAGCTTATTTTTTTAATAAACATAAACTTTATGTATTTACATAATATTAATGAGCCTATATGTTTGTAAATATATTAAATGTAGTATCTTCGTATTCATAGAAAGCAGGATCTTTGTTTATAAATTAAGTATAAAAACTTCATTATTAGAACATAATTCAGTTGACTTATTTCACTTCCAATTGATATTAAACATAGTCATTTATCTTATCAAGATTTTAAGAAGAATTATTAAACTTTTTTGTTTTAGTATAAATAAGTATCGCTTCCAGTACTGAAGTTATATGAAATTGTAATCATGAAATCTACTATAATGAGGATCAATTCACTTACGCCATAAGGATTGGAGGTATATTTTTTTGAATGAACAAGTAATATATATCAAGTGAAGTAAAACTTTTTATAATCGTATCGTTATGCCGTTTTAGATTTAATTCGTTGATTATCGCGTTCCTGATGTTAATCTGCCCTATGTTTACTGGATACTTTATGTATACAATTTTTTTGTTATTTAAGTCACTGCAGTTAAAGGCAGTCGTTTTAGGCTAAAACGACATCAATTCCTGACTAGGTTTGTTATATGTTCTCTTCGCTAAACATCATTAGATTTAAGTACTTAGAATATACGTATATAATCATCTCTTTAAAAGGGTTTTATGTCTATAAAATCTGAATTATTTATACTTATTAATAACTACTTTATTGATTACACAAATTCCTAGTATAGCCCTCAATATTTTGCTGTTAACATTTAGATAATTTAATAATAATATAGATATGACAGCCTGAGTATTTTAGGGTATGATTTACCTTAAAATACTCTCTTCTTTCCATGTAGCAATATTTATCATCCTAAGTAACATCTAATTGATTCGAAGTTTTATCACTTACCTTCAAGTGAATGTCCTGTTCATATGGATGCTTCTACGTACAATGGAAAGATTTCCAATGGATAAAATTGTTTAATTTTATCAAAAATAATTACTTATGTATAAAGATAAAAGATATAAAGTTTGTCTGTTTCAGGTATCGCGAGGACGCACTGTGCTGGTCAGATAGGTACGGTGTCTATTACATAATTTTTTAATTTTACGTGCGAAATTAATGTATGAATACCACCATCACCACTCTTTTATCAGTGTGCCATACAGGCGTCAAAAAAATTAAAAAGAGAATAATAGAGATCCATGTTCATCAGAAGAGATCAATCTAAATAAAATTAAGATAATGAAGATTTATTTATAACATTCTTTAGGGATATGAAAGGTTTTTCTTCTGGAACCTATATATAGGAATAGACTCAATGATGTTCCTGGAGAGTTCTATGTTTAGTAATCTACCGTTGCTTATATTCATTTTAACGCATTCACTGCCAAACACTCGGATCCGAGTACGTAGGGTCCGTAGTTGTGTCTCCAAATCAGGTTTGAAAAAACAGTTAACTCAATATCCTTTTTTTTTAAAAAAAAGAAACATTTATTTACCACAAATAATCAATCGTTTAAATATACGTTGATAAATAAGATTTCAAATTAATTGGTTTCCATCGATGATGTATTTATGTGGCAGTGAATGTGTTAGGATACATTAATATATTTTACTTCTTTTCTAGTAGTTACATATTTCAACGTTACAACTAAATAGCTGTTAAAAAAAGCAAATAAAACACATTCATAAGCCGGTTTTCGATTAAGTTTTATGCTAATCATATGCAAAGAGAGTTTAAATGTAAACTATTCCGTAAATTAATGCAAACAGGCGCTGACCACTGCGTAATGTTTTAATCGCGTAGCCGCAATACAAATATTTGCTGAGGGACCGCCGCCCGCTTAATCCCGACCACTTCTTGTTACGGCCTTACATACTATTTATGGGTCAATCGGACCTTCAATGTATTTGTTCACTATAATTCAAAACGTAGCTTGTCACAATTAAACTAAATTTTCATCATCAATATCAAATTCACTCATTATTAAGCAATATAATCTACCAATCACTTTGCAAGAGAAATTCTCGGACCTTATAACGAGCACAAAAAAATCTAACTATTAAATTTTCATCCTATTTTGCACATTTCTTACAAAATATATATCATGTAGTATGTATATGTAAATATAAAAATATTATATTCAAGTCATGGGAGAATATAAGATACTATTTTTGTAGAAAATATGACTTAAATTTCATCGATGTTAAGATATTCTAGCATGGTAAAGAATCTTTGCTCCCAATTCTACATTTATGAAAACTGGAACACAGTAATGTTGTCATAGCGGTAACTAACATGGTGATTACTACCCGAAGTTGATCCATAATAATTTTTTAGGGATTTCAATACCAAGCAAGGGATTTAACCTCTACTCCTTAAGGATAATTAAACTGCTGAGTTCTTGTTACTAAATAAAACGTTATAGATTATATTCAAAAAAGAGACTAAAATTATGATTCAAAAGAAAGTAAAACGAACTGTACAGTTGATGATGGTGATGATGACATTTGAGTTATAATATAAAACTAACAATTTAAGGTTTTCTGCTATTACATCAGTAAGTCGAATTAGTTTTTCATAGCGCTTTATTTAAATTTTTAGTTAAAATCTCATCATCTGCTATAGACGTCCACTGCTAGATATAGGCTTCTCCCAATAGTGTGGGGATTTGGACCATATCCAACCACGCTGGCCCTATGTTGATTGATGAGGAGCCAGAGCCTCATTTGTTGATTAGCAGTTTGCACCATGAGCAGGTGAGGATAGATAGGATCCCGTGAGTAGTTACGTGGTAACATTTACACCCCTTAATTAAAATCTACTTATTCTTAAACTACTACGATATTGGAATGACTCAATTTTTTTTACAGAAAACTAATATGAACTACAGTTACTTCATTTTCTCTCCGTTAAGAATTTTTCAAGTAAACAACTTAGTTATTTTTTTATTAGAAATAAAATTATGTGTAATACAACGTTAACTTTGCTTAACCCCATTTTACTGGTCGAGACGGTCAACCGGAGCGAGGTCCAAAATAAGGGCCACCACGAATTATGCGTATCTGATAGCGCGGTCAACCCTCAATTACGGCAGATTTGGGTCCGCAGGGTCCCGATGACCGTCGCCTTGCCGGTTTCACTGTTGTTTAATTGTTTTTATGGCTTTATTGCGGCTGTTTCATATTCGAAATGACGATATATTGCGAAAGTGGAAATTCATCTATAATTCTGCATACGTATATATTATTATTTACATATAAATAAACTTTCTTATATAAATATATGTACAACTAACCCATTTTCTATAATAGTAGTAAAGATTTTTGAAAGCATGAACTACTTATAATCTTTTGTTTTGAAGGATTGTATTAGTACCATAGTGCTGGTTGGAAAAATTAAAATAACAAAGATAAAAGACAGAAATAGTAAAAATAAATAAAATGTAAAATGCGGCGAAATTTGGATTGAGAGGCGATGTATGAAAGATGACTAAAGATAAGAATATATGGAAAGAGTGAAAGAAGGATACGTAGAATAAAAGGATAGACAAGTTAGGGAAAGAAAAGAAAGTATAATAAATGAATAAACAGATAAGACCCTTATTCACAAAACGAAGAGACGCGCTACAAAATAAAATTCAAAAAAATCGTAGTGCTGGAAGGACCCTCACTAGGTGGGCCGACAATCTGGTGAAGGTCGCAGGAATCCGCTGGATGCAGACAGGACCAATTGGAGTGGAGATGGGGGAGGCCTATATTCAGCAGTCGACGTATATCGGCTGATGATAATGATTGAGTGTTCAATTTTATGTTGTTGTACTAACTATAGAGATTAAAAGACTCTATTTTTAGGAGCTCTTTATTCTACTGACGTTCATATTTAATTTTATAAACCATAGACTATAAACACTGGGCTAGAAGAATTAAATAACATTGTACATAAGCATTGGGAAACATAACTTAATCCATTTAAGATTAGTATTCTTCTTTTTTATTTAGTAGACTGGTGTTCTGGAGTATACTAACAACCACCAAAAAGTTTTAACTGATTTGAAATCTCACATAACTCCGATTTTCCTCCTGAGGAAGGAAATGTTAAGGAGTCGCCGCGAACTGTATATATAATATATACTTAAATATATTATCATATATAGTTGAATCTATTCAAATATGTGCAAATATTACCATGTCGCTATTTGAAGTGTGCTAGTGATAACGAGATTTAACAACAAAAGTCAGTGTCATCTTAATCATCGCCACGTTGTTATGGGCTGTCGTATCATTTACCATCAGGTGAACGCTATACACGTCTCGTCAACGCGATGATTAAAAAAAAATGTGTGATTAAAAAGGTCATGTGTATAATGAAAATTAGTTGTTGACAAATTGCTGATGACTTGAACACATCATGACGGACAAGATAGAGACATAAAAACAATTAAATGCCGATGAGGGCGGAACGGTGCGCTACGGGTGGCTCCGGGGAAGACGGAGGGGAACTGATGAGACGGGGAAGAGGGAGGGAAACTGAAGAGAAGGGGGGAGGGAGAAGGGTCAGTAATAACCGCGGACCGCGCGAGTCAGTCCGCCTTGCGTAATTTCGGGTTAAGTAGACTACGAGCGCGATCTTGAGAAAAAGTATGCGTTTGGCAAACACGCCCGTTAAATTACAGCTCTTTATTAAAATTATGGTTAAATAACGAAATATTCTCTGTATATACACCAGACACTATTGATGGTACGTCTGTTTTGGCGAAAACCATCTAGGTAGGTACCACAGCTCCTATTGCAGCCGACAAACAGTACTGTGCAAACATTACTGTGTTCCAGTTTGAAGGGCATTTAAGCTAGTGAAATAACTGGGTAACGAGAATAAACATCTTATGCCATAAAGCGATTAGTACAATGTGGTATATCAGCCTAACTAGTGCCACGTTATAATCACGCGTGTCACTTATTATAAGGTGAATGTCTTCGCTACATATCTGTCAGTATTGTTCTTATCGTATCTTCTTCATTTTTAGCAGGAAACTATGTGAAGTTAAAGTATTTTAGACCAGTATAATGCATCATCCACGGTTACTTAACACCTGATATTGAGGTCATGTGTTAACCTATATTAAATAAAATTAAAACTATGTTCCCAATAACCCTTTATAAAAAGTTTTTGCCTTTGGAGGAAAGGGAAAAAATTGTAAATGATAACAATCAGAAGGTAGTTTTGAAAAAGGTATATAAAGTGAAGCAAAATTAACTTATGTAAGACTAGATAGACGAATGAAAGACTAATTTTTAGGAATATTAGGTTTATTATATTCCTCTTTATACATGGATGTACTTTTTGTAGCGGGACTGACCAAAAACTGGTTCATTAATTCAGTTATACTTGATATATATACATATATATATATATAGAAGAAAGCTGCCTATGATGATGGTTTAATATTGCTTTCTGTCCTGGTCAATTCCAGAGACAAGACCAGGACTATGAAGAAAGACGTAGTATCATAATATATTGTTACACGTAACCCCAGTCAATAAACTCAAGCATAGAGTGAAGCAAAAGAGTAATCTAAAGAAAGCCGATCCCCTTTACAAATCCTATTAATATTTTCTCTTTATTAGCGTACGTCTGTGCAGAATGTGATGTCGCTATGCCAACTTGATGGCTGACTTATGTTATATATATAAATATTTATATCTATGGTAACAACGTTTTGAATTTATTAATTTTATATTATTTTTTAGTTGGGAAGCAACGGGCAATTACTAGTATGATATAAAACTACAAAGTGAGGTAGAGAGACAGAGAGGGAGAAACAGTTATTATTTAGTTCACGTAATTTATTATTTAATACTCCAAAGTTTTTATTAACAGCAAAAAATTGACAAGTTCATGTTACCCCATTCTTAAACCGCGTAATTATAATGTACTTAAAAAGGTTAATTATAAATATTGAGTACATACGGCATTTTGTTATAACCGTTCATTATGCAAATGATTAAAGTTTAACATTTTGTCATCAAAAGCTACCAATTAAATATATCAAAATAATCAGGTTGGTTTTGGTTTTTCAAAAAAAATTACTTAAAACATTTTAATAGATATTTTCCGATACTTCGTGTGTAAGAGTCATAAATATTTATACGATCATATTAAACTTTATTTTATTAAAAAAATTATCTTGATCAAGTTGTGTGTTGACATGAGAAAAACACAAGGTAAAAAAAAAGGTTAAAATGACATTCCTTGTCCTCGGTTAATAATACGGAAACCGTCATTTCATACATTAGCCGTCGCAATGACCAGTTTCCGTTACATCGTAAAGTATGAACTGTTATTTGCATTTCATCGACGAATGTTCAAAAAAAAAATGATCGGAAACTCGGCGTGATTTTGCGCGAATTTAACCCCCAAATGATTTTGCGAGGTCTTTTAATTTTTTTTTTATAAAATGTGCGCGTACGCAGCCGGTACTTAACTTAAACGTCCCAAACTGGGCGCAATTTGCTGAGACCTGAGTAAGCTATAAATCATGCTAAATTATTTTTTCATTACTCGTCCGCTGAGACGTGTGCAGGGTTAATAATCTATTAGTGCTGACGTCTTGTTTTATTAGTTGATGATGAATTTATAGCTGTTTCGAAGATATCACATTTTTGAGACTAATATATAAAAAACAAAGCGCTGGATACAACAATTTCTCTGTCCTGCAAAACTGGACGAACCTCAAAACGTTGGACCAGATAAAGGAAACCATTGGCACATATATATGCAACAAAATACATAAAACATCAAACAGGGACAACTAGCATAACATCGTGAAGCGCAGATTATCAGTATGAAGTCACAACCCTCAACACTAAGGAATCGACTTACATATAGAAAGAGAAAGTCCAGGAATCTTACTAACAATGAGCTAACTTTTAATACAAATACCTATCTGTCTTAATATCAATATCATAAGTCGATAAACTCTCATTACTGAACGTAGGCTGTATCCAAAAATTTCCACTCCAAACCTGACCTACCTGGTCTTCTTATCTATCTATAACAACTTGATAATTTTTGCCTCTAGCACTAGCATAGCAGCAACATAAGTAAACTAATACTGTGTTTCAGATGGAATAATGCACAAGCTTTTGAAATTACTGGACTAACGAGACTACATAGTTTTCATTACAGATACTCGTATAACTAACTAGTCTGTTTATTTTTAATTTATAATGTCTCCTTTTGAATAAGTTTCTGAGTTGAAGTAAAAATTGAAAAGTACAGTATTTATAATAATTTATATTAAAATATGGTTCTTCAAAAACGTTTGAATAGTATTATAATATATTACGAGAAATAGAACCTGCCATTTCTGCATCTGTCGAGGTCTGCATAAAGCTCTTATTATGGCAACATGTCGGGACGTTATCAGATGGTAAGAAATTAGCCAGACTCTGGGCTATTACCATTACCCCGCTCCGAGCCACTTCCATATGTAATAGACGGTTTTATGGAGAACAGTGTGTCAAACTGCGTTTTATATAAAAAAAAACACACACCGCACCATATAAAATTATCGACAAGAATATTCTTGTGTAAGTATCCGACGTAGTGACTATAGCATTATAACTTTTGATATACTATATACTAGATGGTCAATCTGGAGAAGGTCGGGGAGAGTCACTGAAATGGAGATCAGGCAACACTGCTCCATTAGTGGAGTTCAGTTGGTTTAGAAGTTGATAATCTTTAAAATATGCATAATAGTTGTCTTTCATTAGCACTTTTCACTTTAAGTGTAAACCAGGTAAATAATATTGTATATATAAAAACAGACGACAACCCACCGAATAATCCCCTAATAGGTACAATCAAATTTTACAGAAAAAGTATTGCTTTTATAACTTTGCTAATGTTTAATGTATAAGGATCTGAGAGGCGATGTCTGAAAGAAGAGTAAAGAGATATGGATGTAAAGAAAAGAGTGACAGATGGAAAATGTAGAACGCTAGGGATAAGAAAAGATGAAAAAGATAAAAAGAGAATACAATGAAAAGTAAACCAGGATCCTTGCCTAAACCACGAAGGAGGAATGCAAAAAAAATGTATAAGGATACCTTAAATAACAAATCAACGCTATTTTATCATTTCAGCTGTGCTAAAACATTTACGTAACCATGCATTACATAGTATTTCATATAAAACTTTGGTTTAACAACTTAATAAAATAAATCGTAACCCAAAAATATGAAAAAATCACATGGTTCTATAAAACCCATTTTTTTTGTCGCGGGGGAAATCTTCAAAAGATACCCTGTTTCTGGGGGAAGTCATGGTTATATGGGATTTAAACCCACTAAAACGCCCTCGGTGGTCACCCTCAGTGTATTGCGGAAGGCTACTGGACCTCCTATGGAACTGACCGGTGCCTATTGCACTCCTTGATACCGTATTTGATAATAAAAACAAGAACTCCGTAATAGCGCCTTACGGCTAAAGATCTTCAAACATTAGTAACCTTACAAGTAGAATAAGATTAAAAAGAAGAGCATGAAGAAGAAGTAGAAGAAAGGTGAAGTTGAAGAAAAACGATGAATAAATACCTTGTAATCAATACTTCACTTTTTTTTTCTTTTTTAACGTTCCCCTTCGTGTTGTGAGTAAGGGTTTTGCTTTTCTGTTTTATTTTCATTCTTTTCTTAACTTAGTCTATCCTTTCACTCTGCATTTTCTATCTTCCATTCTTTGTATTCTCTCAGGCATCGCCTCTCAATCCAAGAACCACCGCATTTTTACATTATACTCTCTTATTTTTGTTTTTCATTATACATGTCTTATTTTCTTATTTTTATTACATTACATATCTCTTTACATATTTATATTTGTTACATATCTGATCTCTATTTATTTCTTACAATTTTTTAATTATTTAAAAATTGCTTTTATTCGTTAGATTTTTATATTCTCAAATTTAATTTTTTTTTTCACACAATTATAGTGTTATTCATCATTATTACCTTTTCTACTGTCTCCTTTGCAAACTTTATAAAGATACGGCGACTCTTGTCATCACTCATTAGAGAGGTGATGCTACCAACACTAATCCTTCTCTCCAGGCCGATCTCCGTATCGGAATACTTTACTTTAGTACAGTGACCACTGATGGAGAAGACGTGTCTTAGAGTGAAGACCGTGTTTGGGCAACCGAAGCACGGGATACCCCCTGAACAAATGGGGCAATGATCTGCGCAAGGCCGCTGACAACAACAGGAGACATGTAGTCGAAGACCGAGCTAACTTGCATTCCTTGGGAAAGGCCTATATCCAGTAGTTGACTGCCGCTGGCTGGTGATGATGAAACGAAACTTTATCCATAACTTAACTTTGGTCTCGTTTTAGTTAAAGCTAAATTATAGTTTAACAGTTAATGTTTAATAACATTTAACGAAATCACCTGCTGTTAAAAAGAGCAAAGCTAATCGATAGAACAACCTTTATATCGGGCTCGTGGTTTATTACTAGCACCTTATCTCCAGCAGGACGTATAACAATTACCTGTCACAATTAATAAAGTTTTATGTCTCATAATACTAGTAACGAAATTAATAAATTGTATGGGTGGTACTAATTAGTTAATGGTGATACGGATGGTCACAGTGGCAGATTATAATACGTACTAATATGAACGCTCATTGTTCCTCCTTATAAAGGTTGGTATAATAAAAAACTGTTTTTGCATTAAACAGTTAACTGTCAATTAGTCGCTTATAAGGACCGATCTGTATTGAGATCTTTGGAGAGGCATATGTCCGGGAGCGGACGGTTGATGATAATGATGATAAAGGCAGTTACTTTATAAGCGTCACTTATAGATATAAGAATGTAAAGTGATATGTAATTTTGTAGGCAGCGGCTAACTTGTATGCAAAGAGGGCTCAAATCTGATGAATCTTATAGATATAGTATACATGATGAGGAAGTAAGGTTTCGTTTAAAAAAAGTACAATAAGATCTAGTTAGAAAAGACCGTGAAGCTAAAAAATTAATATAAATGTAAGGAAACGATGAAATGAACTGAACACTTGATGGCAAGTATATCTTCTCATAACACTGCAACTCCACTTAGGATGTTTACAAAGACTGTTACTGTACTAAACGTTATTTTTTTTTATTACATATCTGCCGATAGATTTCCACTGCTGGACACAGGCAAACCCCAATAATGAGGGGATTTGGACCGTCTCCCACTGGGCTAGTCCCAATGCGGGTTGGTAAGGAGCCAAAACATCGTTTGTTGATTAGCTGTATAAATGATCTGGTGAGCTTGACTTGGTTGTTGTGTGGGATGCGTTACACCTCAAACTTTATTACGGTATATTATACTATATACTAGTACAATTGTACTAAATATAATGAGCTTCAAGAAGTAATACCGTAATGATCGAAAATAATCTCTTGGTAATAGATGTTCTGTAAAACATTTATACCAACGCGTAAACGTCATTAGTTTTATATAAAAATTAAAAGCAATTACTCATTAAATGATTACAAATGACATCAAAATTGTATTTAATTAAGACAATAATTTATTATACTGCTCATGATCTATAGCAATATATTAAGATTATCTATAGCATTATATTAAGCTTGGTGATATATTTTACTCCAATGCCAATCTTAAGTCAAAAATTAAAGCGACAACTGTAATATTTCCTTTAAGACTCAATTATGTACTTGGAATTGCTATTTTAAAGCTTCTAAGCATGCTTTAAAAAAAGTTGATTGACTACCTAAGGTCTGATGGCAGGTAATTTACTCTTAATTCTTATAGAAGCAGGTGTCAACAATTAATTTTTTTTTTTGTTAGCTAACATTCTATTGCGGATACGCTTTAGCAGAGAACGGTGTTTTTATATGTCACAACGTCTGCTCAATTTGTTAATGGGTTGCAAAGTAATGAAATATTTTACTTGTTTTAGCAAAGTTTAGACTTATTATTTCTTGTATATAATAAGTATATTTGTAATAAATATTTGTTATAAAATCTTTATAATAACCTTGATTTGTTATAATCATTTTCTATCAATACACATGTAGGTACACTTAATTATAATACGTGACAAACAATAACAAAGACAAAACAAAGTGATTTAGACAGAATATTCACAAAAAACCAAATAGTCTTAGTAACAAATAGACCAAATAATCATAAAATTATTTCTAATGATCATACATTTTTTTATTGAATGGGGCCTTGAAACAAACGAGCAGTTCATCTAATGGTAAGTGATACGCTTACCATAATGTGACGCTTGTTAAGATAGTATACACAGGCCCACATTCTATTCGATGTGTTATGCCTCGTTACCCTAGTAAATTCACTAGCTCACAACGCCCTTCATACTGGAACACAGTAATATTTACACGGTACTGTTTGTCGGCTGTAATAGGATTTGTTATAGTACCTACCTAGACAGTCTCCGGCAACAGAGATCTACCACTAGTTAGTAGTAAATTAATGTATTGTTCGCATAAATATTACTGTAGAAGTAGACGATATAATCTTACCTGTCTCCGTTAAGAAAGATCTGCAAACAGTAGCGTGAGGAAAGAAGTCAAAACAATTTCGAAAATGAATTCAAAACTTTGATAACTATAATAAATACTTCACGGATATAAAGCCTATTCAATATTGTCTTCGGTGAGTATGTTTATCATAGTTTGTTTTACTGGAACCGATAAATCAAAAAAAAATTAATGCTGGTTGCGCTTATAATGTTATACGTTTAACTGCAGTATAATTAAATGACAGAGAAGGACATATATAAGATATACTTGCGAGAAAGAGAGGAGCTATCGTTACATTTGATTTACTGAAGCGGTCGGTTAGGTGACGCCATCTATCTTCTGCGAAGTTAATTTGTCGCAGCGTAAGCGATACGTTTGTATATTAACACAAATATAACTACTACTGTATATAAAACTGTAGGTTTAGTAATTTAGTTATGCTATTAAAGATACTAAATTAAAACTAAGATAGTATAAACGACGTTATCTTACCTACTATTGTCCACTGTTGAGCTTTTAAGTCCTCGATTGATTACCAGCGGATTAGATTTATGAAAACGAAGTTTTAAAAACTTGTGAAACATTTTTGGTTTTTTTTTATTGTACTTTGACTTGTACTACATTTTCGGAAATCGTAGTTGGTGCCTATACAGACCATTGTCTGCTATATTGTGTTCAATATCAAAATAACAGGTTTTAAGACCAGTCATTTAAATGTTCAAAAAGTATTTGTACCTTAAAAAAAATCCTAAAAATATGTTTTTATCTTTGTGTTACATTTAAAAGAGGTCAATAAACTTAATTTATTTATACGTCACGCGACCAATCCAAGTCTCTGAAGTAAATTTCAAAAATATAAAAGTTATTTATTATGCTCTATAGCTAGAGCTATAATCTGTATGCCTCTAGGCAGATGTATACTGTATCGACTAAACTGCAGTTTTGTTCATAGCGTATGCAAAATCAGTGGAATGATTTAATGTCTACCATATAAGTTGTATTCAAAACAGCATCACAATCGTATCATTTATATTTGATTCTCTGCTCTCTTAAGCTGGACATTATAATAAATCGCAGCGCAGGAAGTGGATGTAGAAATGTAGTAACTATAGGTTTCCGATCATCTATACTCGACTTCGCGAACACATTTGCAGTTACATTTAATGATTCCTAGAGTTCATACTTTCATCTCCAAGCGTTAATATCCTTCAGTATCCTTTATGATTATTTTATTTATATTTGATTAACGCATACCAAAATTTTACATGATGTTATGTGATAAGAAAAAGAGAACTGTTTTGAGCTCGCCTTGTTAAATACCTTTTCAATTTCATTTTTATTAAATTGTTTCTATGTATATTAATATATAAAACAATAATAATAAATAAAACAAATGTAAAAGGGGGCAATTCTTAACAGCTGAGGAATAGTTTGTAAGTTCCTAGATTCGGAATCTGTGCAAATTATAGTGATAAACCTGTTCCCCTCCACCAACAATACTTTGTTAGCACTCGTGTTGTTGGGATATTTTTCCTCTTAACCAAGAGAAATAATTTAGTCTATAAAGAATAAAATAATAATGATAATGAGGCAGTGGATGATATAGCGTGCTTGCTAAGAATATTTTCGCTATCACATTTTTACGGTTAGCCAGACAGTTTTATAAAACCATACTACAAATCGAAATCGAACCGGGAACCTATGTATTATTTATTAAGTGTTAAGCTACTATAGTACAGAGGTATTTAAACATGCACTATATGAAAAACAACTTCGAAGTCCGTCGAAACAATACATTTACCGTCATAATGAATAAATAAATCAAAACCTAGACACCAATGCTTGATGTAAGTTAGTAAGTAATTTACTATATTACTAATTACAGATCAATATGATTTTGAAAGTAGTTATAATGCAGATTAACCTTTTAGAAGATATGTACCGACAAATTACACCGTATTTTATTTCTTTTATTACAACAATCTTTTATTACAACATTACATAAATGAAAGCTTTTAAAAAATACCTTTCTTTGTTTATATTGGCTTTATAATAAATCCCAATTTATTTACTTATTTATTATGACTAAAACATAGACATTTGATTTTCCAATGGCCTAACAAGTTTAAGTTAAGTTGAGCTTAAGATAAAGTGCCCTAAATTTAAGGGTTATTTAAAAAATTCAAACAGATTTCATGGTTACAAATTACGCCTTAGTTACGGTTGGCAGATGTTTTCCTTCGTGAATTTAGCATAAACGCTCCAATTTGCAGCCTTTATATGTTTGTTTCTTTTTCACTAGTACTTTTGTAATTCATTGTCTCTTTCACGAGCTTATGATAGACTGAAACGTAAGGCACATTATTATATTAACTATTTATAAATAATGGTAATAGGTATTTGTTAACGGAGACCGACTGTGTACCACCGAAGCTCCTAATGCAGCCGACAAACAGTACTGTGCTAATCTTATTGTGTTCAGGTTTGAAGGGTGCTGTAGTTGGTTAAATCTCAGTAAGGAGATTTAACACCTGTTGGCTCAAGGCGAGGAGATCATCTTCATCAACCAGTGCTTCATTGTTATAGGCAAATGTATCACTTATCATTAGGTAAACGCAAGTGAATGTCTCGTCGCTTAGTCAAAAAAAATATTTATTATGATACTTGAGTTATTTTTTTTGTTGCAGTGATTTTTGTGTAATGGTTAACTATATTATAGCATTAGATTTATCATCTTATAGTAAATATATCTATCAGAATTGTTGCGTTCCGGCTGATGAAAGACATCACTCTGTATGAGTACGCTTCACCATCGACCCCACTGTCGTATAAAACCATATAAAATATCAAAGAGGTTAAATAGTATATTCTTGTTTATTTTATATTTCCTAAAGCGTAAAGATATCTGGGTATTTTTTATATAAATTTACATATGTTGATGTAAGATTTGGAAAACCGAAAGTATAATACATTTCTGAGAAACTGACAGAACTTACAATTAGTATGAAATTAATTTAAGTGTTGATTTATTTATTTATTATCATATGAACTAAATGTTGTAGTCATGATTTTATGTAAGTATTGTCTGCTTCTTTTCTATTTACTGCTTTTATTCGTTAAAGATGTTTCAAAAACAAAGTGACAAGATATAGGGTCGCCATCAATGTGTTAACATATTAAAATTAATGTTCGGACCTTCTGTGTTGGTTGTTTGTTTGTGTAAAGCGGCTGCACCTCGAATTGTCAATACAAGCCGATAGTGCAGAGAAATCGAAAGCAACCAGTTCGCTGGCCAAATGCGCACAAAAAGCTATCACTCTGTAGGAACTGGAGGGAGCGCGCGCGATGCCGGGAATCCGAGCGAGTCAAAAACAAGGAATGTAACAATGGTCGGATAGTATCGGCCGATTTCGTTATTTGTTACCGCCGTTCGGCTTTCGCAGCGGATGCGGAATTAGCCGCTCGTGTTCGCGCAAAACGATAAAATTTCACGTTATCCAATAAACTTTTTTAACTGTCTCCTTATAAAACCACAGGTGGAATTGAAAGACAATTAAAATCTAATTTTAACACAATTCTCCACTATACACCACCGCGCACACTTGAGGTTCTCTTGCACTGTTCTTTAAGTATGCCAATATCTATACAACCATAACAGTAGGAAAATATAAAAATTGTAAACTCAAATATTTTTTAAAAAAATGCAGATTCTGTTGATATTATTTTGTAAATAATTTAATCTATAAAAAATATAGCGAAAACAGGACAAAGTTATACTATGAAGTGAAATGATCGCAAACCTCTTAGATATACATATGATGTAACATGATTAGGAAAGTGAAGATGTGGAGTGATTCTCAGATCACATATTCTTTAGCTAATCTAATGATTATCAGCAACCGGAAAACTGCGAACGTAGTTCAAATTCAGCCTTTATTGAGGTTGTGCCTCTATCAAGCTGACCAATTATCACTCCTTATTCTATCATCTCTCATTACATCTCTGATAAGATTCTCATTAAATATTGAGGTAACTGGTTTGATAATAACATTGTTCTTGCTTTGCGTTTAACAAATGGATGTTAGTGCAGACGTTAGATGGACGTGGACTCGGTGGAGTCAGTAATGAGCCAAGCCAGGCCAGTCGTTAGTGGCCACGCAACAATGGGACTCCATTTGCATGACGCGCTCTCCAAACGGCTGACGGGACAGGTGGGAATGTGAGGAGCTGATGCGTTATAGCCGACTTTTAATTTAAGTAAAACTAATACAAATTTTTAATTAATAGATATACAATTTCATTGTATCGTTTAATATAATATGCTTCGCTATTTCAGTGATAATTTCCGTATTGTCGCTCAGTATGTTTTTCGTAGAGCTGATCCCTTTTAAAAGCAGTTTAATGATGTGATGAATGCAGATTAAGGGTGATAATATTCCAAATCTATTTCCGTATGGGTATATTGCTACTTTATAAAGAGGTTAAATTATTATACATCTTTTACTTTTAATACTTGTATTATTACTTAACAATGACAACATCTAATAGTATTCTATAATTTATTATACACGCAGAGTATTGATGTCCAAATATAACTTAATTGATTTAAATGGTTATAGCTGGAGAAATTACTGGAGTAACAAACATGTTTTAAGAGAAGGTGTTGTGGGTATATTTATTACTT
>DWLS01002424.1:0-18129 GCA_018246255.1 Pachliopta kotzebuea | reverse complement strand
GACAACTGTCTCGTGTCGCGGAGGCCGGCGTGTAGATGTGGGCGCGTCTATTGGTGTCTTTGTGCAGTGAAAAACAGCGAGAGTGATTTAAGTGGAAAGATGTTCCTTTTTTAAGAACAAAAACGTCTCCAGAGATTTTTTTTACCGATTACTGCTAATGAAAATAGATTTGAGTAATTACGAGATCACAAGGACATGCCCTCGATTAGGATGTTCAACATTTTTAGAGTGATTTTTCGAACTTTAATAGGGTTTAATTTGTCTTTATTTACGGAATTGACGTATATAATAATAATAAGAGTTAAATGCTTATTCATATCACGACCAGTGTTTCCAATATTATAATTAATTTTAAATGAAGCAATTTTCTTCTTTGAAGATATATTTTTGGAATGAATACGATTGTGTAGTATAATAAGAAAATCCTTCCTAAATTTCTTAATAACTGTAATTACATACAAATACGCATTAAGGGTTTTTTCCATAAAAATCAACGCAAGTTTCTTTGGGAAATACAGCATCTGTCCAGTTATTTTTCAGTCACAACTACCTGACTAATGCTAATTGTATTAGTTGACTGAAAAAACATAAAGTTACTTATCAAACCAACTTTTACATAGACTAAATCTAGAACTAATAATATGTGGTCCTTACAGACCACAGAGCAGGCGCAAAGTACTCTATTTTCCTATAACCGTATATTTATTCCAATAAGTTAAGTATATAACTGCCTGATTGTGGTTACAATGTGTAAGGACATTGCACCCAGATTATAATGTATTAAAACGTGTTATTTTTTTTGTTTAAACTTACGTAATGGAAGTTTTGTTTACAATAATACAAAGAATTTCGTAAAAATTTAATGTAATTCGATGCTTTATACGTAAGATACAGGAAGTATGTAAGGGAACGAACGTTTGCAACATTTTACGTTCAGATATCTTAAAAGTATTGTAGCTTTTGAATATAATAGTCAAATGGAACCTTGGGAAATCCTTGCAATTTGTATGATAAATTGATGCATACACTGTACTCATACACTTTGTTTTGCAGAAGATAATAAAAAAAGTGATGAGAGTCGAATATTATTTCCATACACTTCAATACAAGGGCAAAATGTTAATAAGTCTTGGTGCGAAGCTCTTTCGGAGCTAAAAGGAATTGTAATTTAGATAATTGTTTCTTATATCACTATACAATGTTTTTTATTTATTTTAACAGTTTTTAATTGAATTAAGACAAAGATTTTACAACCGTTATTCACAGATAGTGTTAAGTTGGAAAAAATTACCTTTAAATTGAGTAGTAGACAACTTTACCTAGTTAGTACTTACAGACTTCGTTCATTTGACCATACCGCATAGTATTTGAGACATTTTTATTTATATATTGTATAAATCTAAAAGTCCAGTAGTTTATTATTTATTTCAATAACTGTCATAGTAAGGTTATCGTGGTATGTTAAGTTTGAAATTAAATCTATGTTAAAAATATTTATGTGGATGTTATCAATATATATATAATATAAATATAATTATAATGAACCTTTATAAAAAGATGTTGATTAAAGAAATATAAAACTCTAATATCACAAAGCTGTATATCGTCTATATATTGATCGTGAATACCTTGATTCTTGAACAGTTATTATAGTATTTATTTACTTAATAATGAATGAAGTTTGATACACCTGAAGTACATATTTTCAAAAAATAAATGAAATAAAGAAATTTGCTTCTGCTTTTTGATACTGTGAATGAAAGTAAGCAATACACAAGAATTGTTAAAGAAGGGTCAAAACAGTCTAATGGAATTTAGAGAGGAATACTGTTTTACTTATCTTACATACTAATATAATTACTTAAACAGCAATGAGACTTGTCTGTATAAAATCATAATCTTAATATGACTTCTGAGAACTGAGTATGAAGCGACATTTTAATTCCATTGTTCACAGTTATTTCTTTACTTTATTGGTTATAATGCATTACAATTAGTAATAGGTTAGTCTATTTATCTAATAAGAAAAAACAGTGTACGTTAAATATATTACCTAAGTGTCCTACTTCTTAAATAAGAAGATGCGTATTACTTTAATTAACTGCATGAAGTCATAAATCACAAAATCCTGCCTTTTATCTCAACCTGTTAAAATACGTAAGTTACTGTCTCATTAGTCCATTAATTTTATAAGTGTCAGTAATCACAAACCAGAAATTAATGATGTTTGTACACTACTTACTAGATGCATGTGATGAAAAACTAGTAATTAGCTAAAGTAAACTAAAAGTCAATATTTCTATGTTAAACAGTATCGTGTATTCATTGTATAAATATAAATCGAGTCTTATGGTAAATGTGTTAAATATATTTTTATTAATGACCAGGTGCACCACCTTTACCATCGTCTGTGACCACAAAGAAAAACTCGTCCCGTCGCAACGCTTGGGGCAACCTCTCCTACGCTGATCTCATTACGCAAGCCATCACCTCCGCTCAGGACAACAGGCTGACTCTGTCCCAGATCTACGAGTGGATGGTCCAGAACGTGCCATATTTTAAGGATAAGGGGGACAGCAACTCATCAGCCGGATGGAAGGTAGGCGTTCATACATTTTCAATTACGCAGCCTCGCAATTACTGTTAATCTGACGGCGACATTAATGTGGGACAGTCGGTGCCAAGTGCCGTAAACATTTTGTGTTAACAATGAATTATATCTGCTTTATGTAATTTGAAACAACAAGCGATAACGTTTTACGTTTTTTTTTCGGTGAAGTGCTAAATGTGTTAGATAATTGGAGAAAACCGCATAGTTTTTACTGCACGTTAGTAATACGGAGTCGCATTTGCTCTTGTTTATTTATTTTATAATTAGCTGTTATAGTGATTTGGAGACGATTAACGGCTGACTTTAATTTATTGATATGTTTCTGCCAACTGCGCTTATTATCCACCAATATCTCGAGTGCAAAGACAAATATTTATACTGTATATTCCTCTTCTGTTCGTTATAGAGGATATTACTGAATAATATAAAGTTTAGGACGTCATCCAAAACCCCTTAGCCATAACAGATATGGAGATTTTTGGTCCCTTTATATAAAGTTTAAAATAAAAATCTGTTTCATGTACATTATATATTTTTTGCAATTAAACAATTTATATAATATTTCGTGATTGAAAGCTGAATCAATTAAAATTTTTCTAAAATATATGCGTTATGCGCAGGCGCAAACTGAGAGGCATTTTCATTGGATATGTCCAAAAGTGTGAAGTTCAAATAAAAAAAAGATTTGACGGTTTTAAATAGTTTATTTTGTTATAATAGTAACTGATGCAAAATTAATCGGGAAATGTGTAAATAATTCGTCTTATCCTAGCTGTTAATATAATTAGGTGTAAACAACAAAAACATTAGAACCCTGTAATAATTTATATGAAGTTGTTATTGCTTACGCTATAAGTCTTAAAACGACACGGGTTCATTCCCCACTGAGCTTAAGTTTCCGAAGAAGGAAATCATAGAAAGGAAACCAGTATGGTACAAGAATAACAGCGGACATGTGACGTTCACTAAACCGCCAACCAAGGAACAATTAAAAAAAACGCGGTCAGGCAGATTAGTGATTAAATGACCTCTCTTCTAAGAATTTAATTCAGATGCAATTTCCGGTCATATAATAATCAATCACTACACTCAAATATTATAAACTTATCTTTAAAAATAAGATCCCTTTTATGGTATATTTTGGTTAAAAAAATCACTAATTTGTATTACAGTACTTCTGTTTGAAAAGGCACATTATATTGATGATAATATATAATGACAAAAGTAAAAGCTGAACATAAATAATATGCTATCAAAGCACAACCCATGATTTAATATGACAAAAGAAAAGAAGAATCATTACTTAAACGACAATGTCCGTCCGTCTGTCCGTCAACAATTTTCAATGTCGAGAATTACAAGGGGTAGGGAAATTTGGCATTTATATAGATCTTGCTTAGATAAGATCAGAGCCTGGAATTTTGTTGGTATGTGGTCCGGTTTCCGAGTTGTGGGTGCCCAAAGTTTCAGAATTTTGTATGGGCCACTTGTATTACTTAAATGCATTACACTACTAACTGGAATGGTTTATAAAAATACTTTCTTGGTACTTTTTTTATGTATACACAGTTGTCAAACCTATATGTCATTCATACGATCTAACTGTGGTATTTGATGTGTTCAATATTTATTTTTGTACTGCTCAATGGTAAGTGATGACGTCATAGGAATGCCAGTTACCCTTGACTTCCACGTCGTGTAACCAAGTGAAATTCCACCAGCCGTTCCGGTCTTGGTGCTGCCAAGTTTATTCTAGAAGTTTGGGATATATTGTACGTATAACACCGATTAAAGTATTGGTCACACATTTTGTTTTGTTTAAATCACCACAAACCGTTGTTTACTAATATTGGAATGAAAAGATATTTACGATGAATAAAACTGAAAAATATACATGTATGAATAGATTTTACTTAGGCAAGATGAAATTTGTATTTTTTTTTACATTTTTATGTATGTACAATGATGATAATTAAAATCGCAAATCTTTTTATGGTGTTGCCTAGAACTTAAACAAAAACATTTTGAGGTCTTGTTGATTGATATAAACGTTTCATTCATTACGTCGTAGTGCTTTACTATCTGTTCTTAGAAGCGCTACGCACTTTAGGTGAATTGCGCAGTGTTACCATGTTATCTGAATTCATGCTGACGATACAGATGTGACAATAAAATAAATTTATGAGAAACCAAAAAGTTTTTGCTATAAATTCTACAGTAAAGTATAAGTTTCAATTTAATACTTTAGTGAGACACGTTTATTAGGTAATATTTATTAATGGAAGCTATCTTTTCTGGAGATGTACGAATTCAATAGTGTTACTTATAAAAAAAAACATGTAATTTCTGTAAGATAGGATTGCAATGTGTTGTGGTTAGAACATCTTTATCATTGCTTCTATTTTATGAGTTGGTGTCTCAATTGAACCTCTCAAGTCTTACAAAACGTATTAACTTTTGTTACCAGTAATGAAACATATATTACTGGTCACTCATCAACAATAAACGTAAAACTTTTAAAAATATATCTAAAACTGGGGCTATAGTATTACTAATGTTACCTTTCAATTATTTTTTCAACATCCTCTTCGAGTCCTTAATGTCTATATGTACATGGTAACCCTACATATCCAATCTTAATGTAATTATATCAAATAACAAGATACGTCGTTATGAGTGCATAATGTTTTGTAATAACCTATTATGTTTTATGGAATCTGAAAAGTATTAGCCTTTCATTAAAAAAGGGAAAACAAGGCGTTAACAATTTGTCTAATTTCTTGTTTTATTACAATAAAACAATTACTATTGGTGTAAGTAATCTGTAGTGTACATTTTTTAAGTTTTTATTCGTTCGTTTTGATTCAACAGTTACTCATTTCATTAATTATCAAATGCCTGTTTAAGTATTTAAAAACTACTGAACATGTATAAATGGTTATGTTATATTCAGGTATAGTCCATTAAAAAAGCGGTTTTTGCGATGTAGATAATAACAGAAAATCAGCATCCGATGAGATGGACGAAAGCTTTGTTCCTAGTATGTATTGTAGCTACGCACACCCATATGCATATAGTATATATGTATGTACAGATGACCGGATGCGCACATATACAGGTTAATTTCAAGGCCGATTAGTCTTACGTTGCGTCAGTGCCATATGGTGTTTTTGTCATTCTTTTATTAGCAGCTGGGAAGCCTTCCGTAAGAATCAAAATTATAAAGAGAAAATCGTTTGAGTTTTACCCGACTATTTGCTGTTAGTGACGTAGGAAAACGCCTCGCTGGCATTAACTAAATAATTACGCATACAGTACGCGATGTAGCGCCAGTGGTCCAATATGAAATTGAATATTATTAGTCGAATGTATAAAGTTCAAAATTGTTTGATTCAATTTAAGCGGCAAAGTGAGCATGGTCAATTAACGTATATTCGTTCATCACGCTCTTACTTTAATGCGCATGTGGGAAAATGAAAGAGGCAGATGCTGACCCAACTATTCGATGAATGAATTTTAAATAACTGGCATGTGCCCTCTAATATCAGAAATTTAAGTGTTTTGTGTATTCCATGTTGAAATGCGAATTTGAATTGTTGCGATTAAAATAGTTTACCTTTTTATATTGATGAAAGAAACGTATAGTATATTTACCTTCAATAATAAGGGAATGTTGAGATAAGACAAATTAAAACATCAAGTAACATAAATCATTCGTTTTTCTCCTTGTATGTAATAACGTACATCTTGACACCGTTAAAATTCTGTAAAAATAACACTTAAAGGCACTAAGATTTTATTTAAATTTATTATATGTATGTAAGTTATTTTGTCTTATAAATAGCAAAAGAGTTCTGTAGTTTTCAAAGTAAAACTGCTATTATCTAGGTCCGTAATCATCTATATGCTGGCCGGATATGGAAATGAAGTGTTTCAACAAAAATTCATATTCCGCGTATCGATGTCGCGGTTAGTCCAACTGAATAGCAAATGAAATCTACCGTTACTGAGAACCGTTATAACGCCTCCGCGAAATCTCTACGCGAATCCTTACAACACTAAACGCTAAAGGATTAAGTTTCGGCTGTACCTTTTATATTTCATTGCATTTCTTTAATTCTTCCATAAGTTTGGTAATCGATGCTTAGGAATCGAATAACAAAAGTTTATTGCCCAGGTAGAAAAAATTAATAGCGAGAAGAGATTCAAAGAAAACTGTAACACGATAAGGAACTTAGCGCGCGGATTCTTCAAATATGGATGAGGTTATCTGTTGAGAGTAATCTGAGGGTTATATAAGTGCGTTATAACAAGAAATGGTAAGCTAGAACAAAAGATTTTGATAGCGTCTTTCTCCTAATAATACTAAGAAAAATGTATTTTTCGTCATAACAATATGACTACCTATTAAAATTTCTTTCTCGCCAAGTACCCCGGTTAGTGAATTTTAACAATTTTGTTCTGAACATGTCAGACATTATTGTTATTGACAGAAGCAAAGCTTTCTCTTGTATTATTTCAGATACGAATACACGAATCCTAAAAGGGGTAATATCAGATGTTGAGATATGGGGCTAAAGATGGTTGAAAGTAGTATGACATAACGTTCTAGTTTCTTCTTCCCAGAATTAGCACTGAATAAGGAAGTAAGTAGATAAATTTAATTTTATCGCGACCATGCGATTGTTAATTAGGTCAGGCAGAGTTCTGTGATAATACAAAATGCACTTGATCCAGTAATCTTTGACACTGGGTAAATGGAAGTGTTAAGCTCTGACACACATTTATGCGCATTGCAATTGTGTTTAAAATTGCATTAATTTCATTACAAAGAGTAATTATTTGTAGCATAATTATACTAATTTGCAATAGTTTTTCTTTGATAAATTATTTAGCTAATGGCGCTTGAGCTGTGCAAAATATTCTTGCTGAATATGCTATGGTATTTGTCGACGCTAGTATTCGAACCCTACTTCGTAGGTGTTTCAAGAGGAAAATAGTTTCATTATTATTTACAAATTATACATATGATATTTAGCAGTCCGTTAATTTATAAAAGTATCAGACAAACTATATGCATCTAAAAATAGTACACAATCTCATGATTTAAGGATGAAGCAATCGATCAAACAGCAGAACAAAAAAATTAAATATCTGTGATTAAAACTGTTAGTTTAAATGTGGTTGGATTATCACAGGTTGTAATGAATAGTTTTATATAAGACAAAGACGTCATAGCGATTATTGCAAATGATTGTATTAATCAGCAATCATGTCACAATTTCGCTTTCAAATCGCAAATAGTTTCCACCTTGTTTTCAAATAATCGTTGGAAATTTCCTACCCGAGACCTTTCTTAATAAGTAATTGAGGTTACATTGATTTACACTGTCGCCATCTTGCGGTGATAACGTTGAATTCTTTATTTACACAGAGGCATGTTGTATGCGCGATAAGGCATACATATTGACTTCCATTCATACGCTTACTTACATCCTTTGGATGTGGGGTAAAATGCTATGGAATTATCTCGTCCGTATCTTATCTATTTTTTGTTCTATCTGACAATTGAATAGTTTACCAGCGAACTTAAGTAGATACATTATTTCGATGTTTAATCTAATTTATCAAGTTGTGCATTTTTTCTTTAAACATCGCGTATATTAAAGATAATATTTGATGGTATATATAAAATTTATATAAAAAATATTTGTTAGTTTTATTTATTTTCCAATTCATAATAAATTTCATGAAATTAAAGCATATGAAATAGCATTAGTATTTAGGTGATTAGATTATGTCATTGAAAGATTATGAAATTAATTTCAAAGTTGTGCAACGTTTCTACCTACTACTCGTAGCTTTATTCTATGTATTTTATACTAAAAATGGTGATGTTTTTATTATGATTACAATTGATGCTTTTCTCATGTTCATTTCCATTTCTACTCTCTATCATTGGTAATCGTTTCGATTTTGATACATATCATATATATAGATAATAATTTCTGTATTTTTTTAAAGATCACACAATGATGATTTCTTGTCTTACTCTGACATAGGTTAGTAATCAAACATTTTAGATTAAATATTCAAAATTAATTTTAATTGAAATCATGCAGCATATTATTACCCATTGAAAAGGAGGCAGTGTGACTATTCGATATATTTTGTGTTTTTATGTATGACCAGAAGAAACTATTTACTCAGTTGCAGGATATTTATAATTATTTTTTAGTAGGAAGTTCTAGAAAGTTTGTATTATAAAAATACTTTACTGATTTGGTACCAAATAACAAACTTAGTCCATAATAATATTTTTTGTATTTATTCATAGTTGTTTTGTTACTGTTTGTGTTGTCGAACTTGCCACCAACATCTGAAGTGATAGCCATGACCACTGTCATAAGTGATATCAACAAGGAAGGAGTTTCTGTTACTTCCGAGAAAAAAAAATATTTATAAATCTAATTTAATCATCATATGGTGTTTTTCCTTAAACAGTTTCTTGTGTGTTTAAAAATCAGATTAAAAAATTTAAAACGTACTACCAGCATAGACTTAAGAGACGACAAAGAATCCATATTATCTACTTTGATAATAACTAAAAGATAACTGACTGACAATATTCAGGGTTTGGCACTCAAAAGATAAAAAAAATATTGCAAATCTAATTTCATTAATAAAAATGTAATTTGCATGTAATATATGTTAAGTTATCTGGTATAACTTCATTATTTTTGTTTATTTAATGGAAAACATTGAATGGGAATAACTAACGTAATGCTTGAAGCGCGTTCAGAAAAGACGTGTGTTATTGATGTAATTATAGTTATATTAAATTAAACATATATGTAAACTAAAAAATGTACTTGAGTGCATAAAGAAAAATAATAATTGTATAAATACAGATATGGATATAAAATACACAAAAATCTCATATATTCAATAAAGCACAGATATATTTAAAAATAAATATATTCACGTATACTTACATAAAAAAGATGATTATGGTAGCTAGCCATTTGGTATATGGATGTTTTGTGACATAATGATTTAGCAATGAAAACGCTTATGCACTTAAAAAATCTGCTATTTTTAATAACATGATCGATTGGCCAAAGTTTTAATCCTGAGATGATAAAGTATCTTGACTTTTACTAAGCCCATTACTTTCCTTTGGGCCCCGATAAGTCCTTATCTATAGAAGACGTCGTCGGACGTTACAACTCGCCGTTTTAAGTTCATTGGCTTATATTTAAATTGTGTCAATAAAATAAAAAAAATCAAAACTCTCGCCGTCTGGGAGATGTCCATAAAATTTCACTGATGGTAGGTTTCTTTTGATGTAGACTGTCTAGGTACCTATCCCCTAAGATTCTGTTTCTGCTGTCTAACAGTATATAGTATGTTCCAGTTTGAATGGTACTATATGCTAGTGAAATTACTGGGGTAATAAGACTCTTCTCTTCTCAGGGCGAAGAGCGCCATGTGATGCTATGTATATCATCTTAAAAAGCGCCACGTTGTTGGGCAAGCGAGTGACTTAGACTCTTTAGTATTGCTATAGTAGTAAAAAATAGTTGATTTCTACGGAAACGTGTTCAAATATTTTCTTTTGGCAGTTCTCTGTTAGCAGAGAGCGTTTAAGTAGGTACCGCCGATCGCGTCTATTCCTACCGTCAAACAGTAGTGTGCAAACATTACTGTGCTTATCTTTAATACAGCTATCTATTCATTCGTTTGCCTAATTGAATTTAATATCAATTTTGTATAAAAAAAATGTGCCTTCGGAATTGTAGAGTTACAAATATCTTATCAGTCCTGGCAACGCGTGACGACTGTACCAGTGATACTTAAATAAAGTCCACTTCGTATTGTTTTATCTATATTACTTTGTAAATATAACTACGTATAGTTATATTTATCGCTGATAATGAACATCGAAAGCAATGTACAAACTGTTCGTATAAATTGTGCGTTTATTGTTTTATGTATAAAATTGATAAGAGTAGGTGTGACCATGCTTCGGGTAAACTGGCCTTGATGCTCTGATATCGTTATTCTTAACACTGTGACCCACTAATATGCTATGTGTAATTTTTTAAAGTCGTCTTATTATTACTACATATCTCATTGCCACGTGGTCTGTTTTCTACCTCTTTAAAACCACTTAAAAATAGTAAAATTATTCTTATTACAACATTGTTGTATTCTAACAATTAATATATGAGATTGAGGTATTCTTGATCAGTAAGCTTCATCATTTATGGTCTTATAGTAACTTAACACCATATGAAATTAAAGTCAATTGTAAGTTAAACTATAGTACAAAAAATACTTATCTAAATTGTAAATAAAAAACAAGACAATAATATATTTTTATATATAAAAACTATTCATGATTGGAAGTATATTGTTCAGTAGTTTTATAGTCCTCTAGATCTCCATCAGTAAGCTTTTATGAAAAATCTTTAGAAAAGAAAATTACTGAACTGATAATATCTTAAGGCGATAAGTGCATACGTCTAACAATATCGCTTTGTTTTATGTAGGACGTTCTTATCATCAGGTGAATGAATTTAACGTTTCCTATATATATGCTTTATAAAAAGAAACAAGAGCGGCTTAACATAAAAACTTTAATGTAGGTTTAAGTTCCGAACCAAGTAGTAGAGATAAGACAGCAATCAGATTTAAGTTTCTTATCATTTATCTATAACAGTATCTTTTCATTTAAATTTTAATTCGTTGTGTTTTTTTTAATGATATTCATTGTATTATTTTTAGTCGTTTAATATTGACAAAGCCGTCGTAATAGGTGGTAGCCCGTTTAAACATTTCAAACACATACCTCTCACGAGATATAGTAGGAGTTCTCTCGTTTGTCTCCAACTATTGCATTTGACCTTGTATACAATTAGATATTTAATGATTGACATGTTTCGGAAATTAAGATAACTTCTGCCCCTATAAGACCACTAAAAAATTTAAAATATTTTTCGCGTTTTCCTAATCTTTATTTTAAACCTTTAAGTTCAAAGTTTAGATACGTATTTGTTATGTAGCGTTATACGAATAATGATTTACTGTTTATTTCATTCATTATGCTATTGCTAAAGTCTGAAATAATAATAGCTATTTTATGTATTATAATCTCTGGTGAAGTTTTTCAGTTTCTGGGGTTACAATCGGTAACATTTTAACTGTTTCTTTGTCAAGCAAGGCACGTGCAAAAATATTATAGGTAGTTTTTGTTAAAGCGATTTACTGAGTAAGTGGCGTCAAATAGCAAGTGTTTAGTGTCGATACAAATATGCAAGAACAGAAACCGATCCGGTGTCGAGTGAGGCCTAATCGTCTGACTTGTTTTTCGCTTCTGTCCCGCGCGATAACCCGACGCCAGTGTCGTAAGCATTCACGGGACTCGTAGATAATCGGCCTCTCTCGTATAACACTAACATATCATTTAAATTAAACCACTTCAAGAGTACAAGAAATAATTAAAACTTACTATTTACCAATCTTATAATTAATTAAGAAAATATTAAGAATAGATTTCGTATTCTAAACATGTACTATTTGTACATCAGTAAATCTCCGTTGCCGGAGATCGTCTGAGTAGGTACCATTGCAACTCCTTTTGCTGCAACCAAACAGCGTTTTATTAACATTACTATGCTTGAAGGAAGTTATTAACTAGTGAAATTATTGAGGTAACGAAAATTAACATCTATATTTCGACATGCGCAATGTGGTGCTGTTTGTGCCATCTTAAGCGGCGCTACGATGTTATGGGTAAGCGTATCGGTTATCATTAAGTTAACGCTTTACTCGTCTCTTCATCTCGTTGAATAAAAAGAGTATTTTTAAATAAAGATTTCTAAGATTTTATTATTCTAAAATAATCAATTGGTTTATTTAAGTGATAATACAATGTATCAGATAAGATATCAATAAGAAAAAAATAATATGTATCAGATATTCTAGTATAGTTATAACTTACCTATGAATTTAAACAAAATTATGACATATAATTTGTATGTGGGAGAATTAAAATAGGGATTTTTTTATTCACTCTCTAGTCTTTAATTTAACTAATTTGGTTATGATAATGAAACTTTTCTCAAGAGATGTAGTACATATTATACAGAGCCATTTGTATACAATGACTATGTTTTAATCCTGTCATCACGTCGAATTTATGTCGAATACCATTTGCCTTAATTTATAAATGTTATATCTTAATTTTCGACATATCATTTACTTGTGTATTGGTACAAACATATTTCATTGACGTGTCTTCCCGCCGTCTCCTCTATACGGCATGAAGCCAAGAAAACGTCTCTGAAATATCTCAACATTTAAGTCCATTACCGAAGTTTACAGCGAAAAGATATCTCGATAGAATTGAGCGACTACAGTGGAATCAGTTTTAAATTGCTTTCACGGTATTATTAAAATTTGCCAGGTTATTTCTTTTTAATTTCTCCCCACAAAATGTTAAGTTGAGTATTTACCACATATATGTCTTGTATGAGAATTACAAAGCGGTGGCTAAGTCCGGTCTTATTTTTTATAACGTAACGACATGAGGCAAAGAGGACATTCACCTGATGGTAACACTCGCTAATGTGGCGCTAGTAAGGTTATTTTTATAGTACCACATGCCACATATAAATACAATTTGTCCAGTAATATAATTACAGTGACCTTCAAATCGGAACCCAATGTTTGCTTAAACGCAGAAATAGGCAAATGGTTTGAAATGTTTAAATTTAAATGGATAAAATAAGTTTGAATCGATGGTCTAATAAGAAATGTCTCGTATATTTAATATATTTCAAAAAAGTTACGAGAAGTATATAATTATGCGCGGGCTCCGAAAGGGAAAATATAAATCAAACAACTTGTAAATAAAACTCTTCACCACCTGAAACTCGTAACGAGTTTAGTTTTTTAACCTTGCCAATAAATTCACCAATACAAAATTTGTTCCACTTTTGATATACGCTGGTAACATTTGAGGGGGCGATGCAATAGAGGCTGCAAGGCAACGCCACCTTGCCCTGATTGATTTATACGTCTTGTTTGTCACGGGGTGGATTTATTTGAAACCCGGCCGGGCGCGGCCCGCGGATTAATATCGAGCAGACCTCTTCGGCATATACCGACTTTCGGCAATAATTCAATATTTCATCCGAGCGGGGGACCTCCTGCGAATTAACATACAAACGTCAATCGTTTCATGAATAAAAAATCTATTGGATTTAGCGGAATGAGTCGCGGCCGACATTTGGCGCGCTCCGGCTCCGTCTCCGGCTGCGGACCGGGCGTCGGAAATACGAGTAGAGTGCGGCGTATTACTGGTTTAGAATATTCGCGTTCATTTCGGGACATTTTCACGGCTCGTAAAATCGTTGTTACTTAGGCGCCATCGATACATTTTTTTTATTCAAATTTTGCTCTCCGAAATCGCTGTATCAGTTACTGAGTAACAGGATTAGACGTCGCTATAAACGGACGAGTGACGGAAACTTTTAAGATATCATAAATTTTTATTATTATATCATTAGACAGTTTCTTATTTATGTGTTATTGATTGTTTCTCGATTTCTTATATAGACATTTTCTCATTTATTGGATTTTTTATAAGTGTAGGTGATTTTGTATGATTATATATACGATTACATATCAATGTTAGAGGTTTTGCTTGAATACGAATGCAGTGAAAGTAATGTAATTAATGTACGAATCATTTACAGAACTTTATTAATAACTAAGGTAATTTTTACAGATGTTTTTAGGTATTTCTTGGATTAGTTTCCTATTATTATTTTACCTGTTAACAGGAAGACGACTTTTGTTCGCTAAATCTGTTTTCACTAAAATTTTGAATTATTTATGTGACACTAAAATAGCAGGTATTGATAAACGAGGTGAAGTCTGAACAGGAAGACCAAACTCTTTTGTTACGGTTTTTATTTTAAAAATATCAGTTATCTGCTATAACAATGTTGTAGTTTTCTGTATTCATAAATTACATATTTATTATATTAATAAATTATTTTGTTAACAACATCAACTTTTATTGACCACAATTTACTGTATATATATTTTATCGCTTTCTGTATCATCAGCTCATAGAAGCCGATTGTCGGATATGACTCCAAAATCTCCGTCATTGGCAGGTCTTGTATTGCACGCATTCAGCAATTTTTTTCAAATCTTCACCTGATTGTAAGTCTACTTTGTGGAGGGTCTAGCGAAACATTCTACTCGAAAATCTAGGTGGACTTACCGAGTTTTTTGTTTAATAAATGAATATCTATATATATGTGTTATATTGTGTAGTGCATTTCCGTACGCGCAATAATTAATACAAGTCTTCGGATCTTAACAGGCCGAGCGAAAAATTCCACTACAACTCATCGCGTCTAGTGGAACCGGTTTTGAAATTTTTAAATGAACTACGGACGCCGCCTGTACATCATACGTCAAGGCTGTTCACATTGTATACAAGGGTTTTCGTTATTCTACACTGCGAAGTTTAATTAATACGTTTTTGTACATCTTTTATCTAACAACATACACTTCATTACAATTTATACTGATTATTTAAAACAAAACCCTATTAAATTGGCATGAACGTAAAGGTCGTGTGAACAAAAATCTTGTTTCTAAGGAAATAAAATTTTTCTTAATTAACCTGTTTGTGTATACAATATGTTACATACAAATTCTAGCTTAATTTGAGATTATCATTAATACTTATTTAAGAAAGTGGACGGGAGTAAATTTTTGTCTGTCTTCCTCAGCGAGGACACCTAAAATTTGAAGTTTAGCTTGACAGCGTCGAGATCCTGTATATCAAAGTGGCCATAAAGGGCCATTGATCGCTATATATATGAAAAACAGATGAACTCCTCCTCTTAAATTTTATATCAAAATTTGTACTGATACCCTTTTTTACATGGACAATTGGAATACGCTCAAACTTTTAAAATCTTTCATTGCCACTTGTTAGACAACTTGACTAAATCGATTCTCAATCTGTCTTTTCTCTATTGTATTGTAGTTCTTTATAACACAAGACAATATATGTGTACTATTTCATTAAAAAAGCGTTGATTATAATTGTCGTTAAGATCATCAAGGTATGCACGTGTATAAAGGAGTGAACAATTCAAAATATTCTAAGCATGGTAACACTTTTATAGCCGCGACCTCAATTAGACGGGATCTTTAATTATTACGGTAATCATGGAGTTACGAACATGAAGATTGTCGATTTCCGAGCTGGCTCCGTCTGCCCACTTGGTGACCTTTACGCACCACATGTACTATCGATGACATAATTAGGTAAACTAACACACTAGGAAGTAATTTACTAAGAAAATTATTTGGTCGTAACGCTTATAGTAATAACTTACATGTACTTTTTTGATTGGTATAACTTCCGTTTACAGATTAGTCTAAAATAAATCTTTCACAACCATGTTATAGCTTTGAACTAAATAAAGTATAATACTTAAAAAAGTATCTAAAAAATGGGTATATTTCTAAGGAGCAGTTGTTATCTAAATTTTCAGCAGTTAAGTGCTGTTATATAATTTAATGGTATGAACTTGTTCTTATGAAAAGCATTATTGTCTACCTAAAATTAGTTAATGTACAACTTTATTGCGCATTCTCAAATGTCTCATAAAAACAATTATTTCATTAAGTCTTAATCTAGATTTGAATTGTCATTAGTTTTTAACTTTATTACAGGTATTGTAGTTTTTTTCATGAATGTTATATACATACAATAATACTTTTGTCTTCAACTGTATTTTACGATCCGATTGGATTCATTACCATAACCGGGCGTACCGAAGCGGCGATTATGTTAATTACCACTTGCGGTATAAAGAGCATATTATAAGTAAAATGTCTAATTTATATCGATTGCCTTAAGGTCGTGCAGTATAAACGTTTTTATTGAAACAATTCTTGTGTACAAATGCAATCAATACCGGTTTGAAATATTCTCTAAAGATCACTTGCGTAATTTGCTCATAAAAATCTTTTAAAGTTTTCATATAAACGCTTTTTACAGAATTGTCTTAAAGTAATATTAAAACTAATTCTTTCTTTCCTGATAACAAATTACTTTGAAATGTAATCATATGTAAGTTATACATCTATGTAAAATTACATAAAATTTTTCAAAAATCTCTTTATTCAGATTTTATACAAATGCGCATTTCTCTATAAGTTTGTGTCTTATAGGTGGTGCGGGTATTTTCCAGAAACCTATTTGCCGTTTTATACGCTATTTATTATTATATGATAACTCATACATAACGTCAGTGCAAGATAATTGTAGGTAGACATGACATAGATAATTGCGACGCAAAAATCTGCTGGCGCCTTTTATTAATTATTTAGTTTGCTGTGTATATTTTTTAACTTTTGTAAACTGTATACAAGAATTTTAAAGTAATTTTTCGTTACATTCTTAGCGTTTTAAAATGATTCGATTAACAGAATAGTTTCTTTTTAATGAATAAATTTACTTTCATACAAACGTACGGAATCGTTAAGAAGAAATATGATTTAGAAAATTGTACAGGACCATTAAAATTGAGAATTTGCGATTTTTACTGCTATACAATTGGATGCCGTCGTATATTTTCAACGACTTGTTGACAACTAATGTCGGACTGCCGCCTGAAATAGAACGATACGCTTTTCACAGAGCAAACGACGTTTAAATATAATATACAATATACTACAACTGATTTATTATAATATATTACTTTCATATAATAATCATTTGATAATTTTATGTCAATATAAAAAAACAAATCTCTCAATAATTTAACTGATTGTAGGAGTTTTGCTGGAGACTGTAGGAACAACTATCGAAAACAGTAGTGTGCAAAAATTACTGTGTTCCAGTTTGAAAGACGTAGCTAGTGAAATTATTGGAGTACTACTTTACATGTCTTGAAATGAATTGAACTATAAAGTGTATTTTTAATAATCATGTTATATAATATTACGTAATTTCATTGGGCGAGCGTATCTCTTATCATCAGGTGATCGTCCGTGTGGTTAAAAATAAAAAAAAATCGAATCTTTTTTATGTAAAAATTATTTAAAGTATGTCTTTTTTATTTCCATTGGACGAAGCGACGAAACGTTCAAGGTGTTCACCTGATGATTAGTGATACGCTTGCCTTTTATTACGTAATGTTGGTTAAGACGGTATTCACAGCATCCTATTGAGCTCGACGCCGCGAGACATGAAATGTTAAGTCTGGTTACCCTAGTAATTTCACTGGTTTACAAGGCCCTAAAAACAGGAACACAGTAATGTTCGCATATTTCTGTTTGGAGGTAGAAATGGGTGCTGCGGTTGTACCTACTTAGGCGTTCTCCGGATATAGAAAGCTTTTTTTTTTATAACATCTGAGAGGCAAACGAGCAAGACGGGTCACCTGATGGTAAGTGATTCACCGCCGCCCACG
>DWLS01002423.1:0-18133 GCA_018246255.1 Pachliopta kotzebuea | reverse complement strand
TAGTTGTTGATTATAAATCGGGTGCTTATTTACATAGTGTTTTAGTTGAAAATTATTATTATAGATAGATGGGCTTAAATAATGAAAAGACGGACCCGTGTCAAGCTGTGAGTACATTAAGTGGGCTATTTATTTATTTTATGTATTTAAATTATTGAAAATTATCTATTTTAATATACAAGCTTTATTATATTGTAGACATCCTTTAAAAATTTCGCTAGTGAATATTATTTAATAATATATAATAATACTGTGTAATATTCACTGTATCTGTTCACTAGTGTCGCCAACATATTAATTGTCATTTTCTGTGTTGCTTTCATTACTTTTGCTAATGAAAGTTATGACCTTGTGATTATTAAAAAAAGGCATATGTCAAAAAAAATTCTGGACCTGTTACATAGAGTTTGTTAAAGAAATAGAAAATGATAAAGCGTCACAGTTCCATAGACTAGTTTAAAGGAACTTAATCTAATTTAAAATACTGATAGAAAAAATTATAGAACCTAGATAAAAAATAAACGAATAGTATAACAACATGTATTCAAATTAATTTTACGGATCTTTTAGCGTTTTTTTAAAGTTTGATATTAATTTTTAATGCCTATATATCGAGCGGTTTACAGCAACTGTGACCACGGGCGACTGAGGTGACAGATGAGAAATTTAATGGAATGAAATGGATGACTTGAAAAATAAAATTAATCAAAAACTGTAAAATAAACGCGATTAAATCAGTAAAAGTAATTATATTAAAGGTATTATATTCGGGTAAATATAAATAATTATAGTACAACAACAGTAACACAGATGGCACTAATATTAATTACATTATGGTATGTTTTATTATCAGTGAATTTTATTGTCGTTGTTTTTTATTAGCTGTTGTATATTATAATTATGGGTATACCTTTCTTTCTATAATTGCGTCAAAGGTTAAAATTGTTTTAAAACACATCTATTACATGGGCGGTGGATGTGGTTATATAAACATTCTTTTTGATTTTAATGATTATTTATATACACCAAATCATATTATTTGTAAATATTGTACAATTGTGAATGCATAATTTATTCATTTTACTTAATGTTTAGTGGCAGCTTTTAGATGCTTGTGATAATATTAAGATACAAAGAAAATTCATTGTTTTATTGCTTTCGTTGAGGCTCCTCACATATTACATTTTTTATTATACATAGATTAAAATCCAATACTAAAAACTATTTACCGCCTGGAAATCAGTACGAATTATCTAAGCAGTACAGTCGTCCGTCCTGGTAGTATTTTAGCTGTTAATACATTCGGGTTGGTTCTCAGTGTGGTAACGCTTTAGCATCAATCGACGTGATTGAGAAGATACAACAATGTCCGGGATTTCTAAAGGTAGGCTATTTATAATATTGGTAGATGAAAAATTTTAGAACAATAGACATTGTTGTATTTCGTAACCAAAAAAGTTTTTACTTGCTTCCAGCTACCTTGGGTTGGATAGGCGTTTGTACTCTTTGAGCGAGTCTGGACAATCACAATAATTTAGTAACGGTAATTTAACTTTGACATGTACATTCAATAACTGTGCCTAAATAAACCTTTACAATCGTTTTTATACTATATATAGATTAGTTAACTAAAAAGTTCAAATGCACGGAGTATATAATGATAAATACAATAGGGACTGTTTTAAATATGCAAAAAAGGCTTATAACCTAAAACAGTTTTTCTAATGGCTGGAACATCAAAAAATGCAACTGTGCAATAAATTAAACTTGAATTTAATTTTTTAAATTTTTCATTTCTATCAACAACCTTAAGACAAAAATAAACTCTTCTCTCGTTGCATCTACTTCTGTCCTGTGGTTCTGTGCAAAGATTATAAAATTGTCTTCCAGTCCATTTTTAGCGCTTTCTTCTATTAGACCAAAAAGTTTAGAACTCGCCAAATGCAGGAGTAAACTCAGCGAAGTGTTTCTATTTACAGGTGTTAGGTACAAAGATTTTAGGTCGTAGAACCAATTTTGCTTTTTGAATTTTGTAACTGTGGCTATTTGTTTGATTGCTCCGTGAATCTAAAAAGTAGAAATTATTAGTTTTTAGATAACCACTATCAAAAACCAATTAAGAGACTAGCCAGAATATCTTAATTGAAAATGCGTAGTTGGAAAATTATTCCACAGCAATGTAAAAGTAGCAAATACCCTATTGTGTATTGCATAGGCTCCTCGCAATAGAGGAGAGATTTGGGTTGTCTCCCACCACGCTAGCTCAATGAGCGTTGATGGCTCCTTATTTAGAGCCACATTTGTTGATTCGCAAGATGCACCACGAGCAGGTCAGGTAGACTTGTGTCCCGTGAGTTATTGTGTGGGACCTCATACACACTCTGTATTTAACTAACTTACAAGCTACTTCAATAAAAATAAATTAAAATAGTTCACCTCGTATAAATTGGTCTGTAGTTCTAATAAGAAATTTTCAAATTCATCTAACATGTCATCATCCATATCAATATTCAGTTGCTGTATTTCTTTTACACGCTTTAACACTTTATTCAAAATGTCTATCGGTCTCTCTATATTTGTTTTCGTTTTGTTAATAACTCTTGAGGTCATTCGCTTGCCTTTTCTTCCTGGAATTTCTTTTATTTTGTTTATATTTTCAATAGGTTTTTCGGAAGCTTCTTTAATTGACTTCTTCGAAGAACGGAAAATATTTAAAATGTACTTTATTAGTTCAAAATCTGAATAGTGCAATTGTTCTCTTGCTTCCAAACTCTTTCTGTAATCAAAAAGTATTATTAATTCTATAAATGACAATAAGCAAGATAACGATAGATATGGCAGGTTATAACAACGTGGTGAGTGGCTAGGTTACGTACCACATTATACTCATCTCCTTGATGCATGTTTAATTTTATTAACCCGGTTTCAAAGCTATATTCTGAACTAACCCTTGTATTACTTGCTCATTGCCATGATATTTAAAACTACATGGTCTCTAGCAAAAGGACTAAGAAGGTTTTCAGAATTAACCTTTGTTATTTACTCTTAAAATAGGAGTAACAGAATATACTGATGAAAGCTAGAAGATACTGATGAAAATGATTTGCAGTCAACAGACATTCATGTCATAATAGATCTTTGCATAAATCCAAAAGAATTTTTTAGCAATAATCATTCTAGATTCCTATTTCATTTGTAGAGAGTACTTCCTGTTTGAAGTATCCCAAAAAGAGTAACTAGATATATAATAGCAGCCCAAAAAAAGTGAATTAACCTAGTAAATGCATATTCACTCTTTTTTGAGAGGTCCACATAGTATTTGAACGGGAACACTGACGCTGGCAAGTTGTTCCACTCCTTAGCTGTTTTTATTAAAAACAAGTAGATAATCGCCATGTCGCATAGTAAAATAAGAAAAATACAAACTTACATCAAATCTAATAATTTTCTTATAGCGGATTGTACATCTACCGTTGTTCCCAGCCAATCGTAGAGCACTAGACCTTTATTATCATGTTCAATCATATCTTTCAAAACATCTAAATAAGATTCCATATAAACCTTTAATTTTTTACTCTCTGGTATTTTAACGTTTCTAAAAATAACATCTACTTTGTTGCCAGTCTTTACTCCTATGTCGATTTTCAAAACGTGATCTTGTTTCAGAGGTATTTGTACACGTTTCTCTTTTGTAACCTGTTCGTGTTCTTCAGATTTAATTTTAACATTTTTCATTTTGCTTTCATCAACGTTAGAAACATCTCCTGCAGACAAAATTTCATCAGAAACATTAGTCACGTTTTTAGTAAATAACGGCAATTCTTCAGAATTCATTCTGCTAAAGTAATAATCCACAGCTATATTTTTATCAATATAATCATAGTTTTTCTTGTGCCTTTTTCCTCCTTCCGGTATAAAAATTATAAGCGTGTCATCTAATTCTCTTAACATTGAATCGCGTTTTTTTTCTAGTCCTGCAAATTTTTTATTTAAATTTTGTTTGTTTTTAACAAGTGTTTTTCTTTCCTCTACATTGTTGCCGTATTTTTGTATAAATAATTGATGACGTAAATTTTTTATTTTCTCTTTAATATTTTGCTGTTCTACGCTTTGGTCTGGTTCAACAAAATCATCTACGTTATCTTTTGAAGTACCATATTTATGATTAATGTTTTGCGGCTTCCATTTTGTATTTTTATTATCATATCCAGATACATCATTTGATCTGCCTAGGTAATAGTCCATGTCTAAGTAATCATTAGGATTAAAATTAATCACTGGAAATTTGTCTTTCCAAACTGGAACTAATTTACTATGATAAGCTACACTTCTTGGTCTGTGATAAATGTGATTCGAAATATATGGTTTAAAGTTTCTCTGGCCTCGGTTTGTATAATCGTGTTCAATATTTTGTTTATTTGATTTCTCATCACCGTGAAAGTGGGACACTTTGGTTTTAATTATTTTATCATGTTCATTAAAATTAGGTCCATAATGATTGTAAGGGCTATAAAAAGCATTTTTTGGTTTATAATTATACACAGGGACGTAATGAGGTTCTTCAGTGACTTCAAAAAAACTGGTTTGTTCTATTGGTATAAATGGAGGATTCTTATTAGCTAAAACAAAAGTATTAGGTTCAAAAAATATAAATGTAATTGAACTGTACTAAAAAGTCTATATCAATCACGTCTTTTTCTTAAATATTAGATAATGTTTTGTCATTTATCATAAATTTGTTATGATGTTTGTTACCAAATGGAAAAAAAAATACTAATTGGATCATAGTTCATGTAGAAAAACTAAAGAGATGACAAAAATTATAAATTATCAACAGCCGATGGAGGTTCGGTTATGGACATAAGCCTCTCCAATTATAGGGGGATTTGGGTCATCTCCTATCACACTGGCCCAATGCGTTTTGGTTGGGAGCCAGAGCCTCGTTTGTTGATTAACAGGGTGTACCACGACCAGGTGATGTTTTTTTTTACGTGATGGAAATGCCTTCTTAGTGGGTGACTAGACTACGGTTACTAGAGCCCCTCCGCCACAACAAGGCGGGAACCAGTTCGGGAGGGAGTAGGTGAGGTTGGCTTAGGTCTCGTAAATAGTTATGTATGATCCTTTACACCCCATCCAGTGTAAGTCGTTTAAAATACTGTTTTAGGCTAGGGCATAAAGCCCTTAATGAATAGGCGAACCTAAGTAATAGGCTCTATTTATACAGAGGAAAAAATGGCGATATTAATATATGACTGTTAAAAATAACTTACAAATTTCAAAAACATGGTAACGGTTGATATTATCTTTCAAGTTAGAGTTTTCTAAGTTTAAGCGCGTGAGGTCATCATATTCATAGCTTGGTTCTTCTAAATGCTCCGATCCTTTTCTTAAAAGCGGTTTAATATTAGCTTTATTTACATTTTCAACTAACTTTTCATTATTTATTGGGCTTTTGTTGTAATCTTTAACTTTAATTTTATCAGCGTTTACATTCTCGACTAGTGGTTTACTTGTAGTTAATTCTATCCTGAAATCGACAGGAGTTGCTGATTGTAAATTCTCTTTTGTCTCAGTTTTAATTATATTTTTATTCGCCTTATAGGAAGTATCATTAATAAATTTGTTATCTGTATGATTAAAATCTTCATTTCTTAATGTTAATGGTAATTCTGTTATGGTATTATTTTGAGTATCAGACTCCGTGACGTATGAAGTTTCGTTTATATTTTCTGGCAATAAACTTTCCTCTATTATGTCTCTCTCTGTTTCAAAAGATATTACATTTAAAACATTGTCTGTACTACTTTCAATGTGTTTTTCCGGTAGTTCGATGTTTGGCATTTGCAAAGTTGTTTTAAGAAAATCTATTTCTTTTTCTTTACTCGTTATTTCTCTCGATTTATTTTCAAGAAAAGAATCTTTAAGACTAAATGCTTCATTCTCTCTGAGAATAGTCTCGTCATGCGTTTCATAGTCAGTAGTAATAGTATGCGATATATCAGTTATACTTTCAGCTAACTTGACCTCAATAGGAGTGAATGATTTTCGCGTATTGTGAACTTCTTTTTCTTCGTTAATTACGATTTTCATGCTTTCATTTTTTATGTCGGTCATTCCGGTTTTATTGTCCATTATTTTAGAATCCTGTGAAATTTCACTTTCCGTTCTTGATTTCTCTGTGCTAAGTCCTTCGACCTCTAACAAAGTTTCATCTAAATTTTCTTTTATTTCGTCTTTACTGACTGCGTTTATTTCAGTAACTGTATTTTTAAAATCATTTTCATCATCATATAATAAATTTACGGGTATTGCGGACACTTTAACTTCCTGATTTGTTTTATTTTCAATTGATTTCTGTGCGATATCTTCATACGTATCCTTTTTGGCTCTTTTTTTATTTTCTACGATAGGTAAACCTAGAATATCTGTATTACCTTGATCTTCAATCTCGTGTAAAGGTTTTACCTTAAATTCATCGTTATCTACACTCTCATCATTGTATTCTCTTCCATGTCTCCGATTATTTTTAAAAGTTTCGGATTCCTCACTCATTATTTTTTGAACAAAAGCACTATGTTGATTTAATCTTTCGTCGGATATTTCAACGCTAGACTTACCGGAACGGCTTCCGCTTCTGATCTCCGCTACGATTCGTTTTGTAATTCTGTTTAGAAATTCTTGCTTTTCTTCTTCGGGCAATAAATCTATGTATTTAGCCTCATCGCTATCCGTGTCCGCATTATTTATTTTAAGATATGCGCATAGTAAAAAAAGCACTCTTACATACATTGTTTTAACTTACAAATTAAGTCATTGTCTCTGCGCGCCTTCTCCACTACAACTTCTGTAGAAGTGAACGTTTCAATTGAAAGTCGTATTAAGATTTGAATTCATGCGTGCAAAAATGTTATTAACTCCATCGATAAAACTGGAATAGAGTTTTCAAATTTTAGTGCGTGTACCATTCATTTGCTATTTACTACCTTTTGTAATTTTATCTTAATCTACGCTTTGCATCATTTCTAAGTCTGTTGGTATAACTCAACGATCATGTTTAAATTTGTATAATAAAGATCATAATACTAATTTAAAGTATTTGTTTAACCTCATCACGCCAAATACCGTGTATTTCCGTGATAAAACATATGTATTCACAGGGCGCTTCCGTTTTATATGTTAGATATGTTTGTGTTTATAGGCAGGTTTAACCATGTCTATTATTTTATTTGTCATGTATGAACCTGGCAGCGGTATTTCTAATTTCATAGCTTGCACACGAACTACAAAGGTCTTACGATTCTGCAAACTATGAAAACTGCGGTCTTATGGGTACACTTAATAAGAAAAAATCATATCACTAAGCGTTAAAAACGGAAGTCATGATAGCCTAGTGGTTTCAACGCCTGCCTTCCACGCCGAGGTACCAGATCCGAATCCTGCCAAAGAATTTTTTAATATACCTGCAGTTAGTATAACTACTAATATCACCTTCTTTAAGCCAAGTATCAAATCGCGTGTCTATAAACATAAAAAAAAGGATTAAAAGCGAGAGAGAATATGATAAACACCTGTTAAAATTCTAATTCTTATAATGTTATATCTTTCTTATTTTAATACACGACTGAAATGTTTCGATAGAAAAGTTTGCAGAATATTAAAAGGCAAAGTCAATTATTTTTAAACAATTTAAAGGGACTATTTAATTAAAATCTATTTGTAGAATTAAATAAGATTTAAGTATACGTTTGTAAAATCAGTAAGACACCGTTTAATTTATTTTCAGGTAATGATCTAGATAACCTATAACACTCTCGGTGTCATTGTTTTTGATAATATACTAGAGTTCTCCGTTGCCTGAGTCCCGGTTTGGAGGAGGTCCCGGTGTCAAGGCAACAAGGCCAATGAGGTACTGTATGTATACCATGTTAACCAGCGGCTCGTTGTGTGTTGCCTCGATGAATAAAAAAAGAGAATAGCTCCACTGGGTGATGATAATTTTACAGGTATACGGGTGAAGATAAAAACCTACTTTTATTATAAAAAGATAGAATAATAACCTTTTTCATCCACTTAGTATTGTAATATGTAATTGAACTAGTAACAGTTTAGGTGTCGTATTAAACGAGTCAGCGCTTTCATCACCAGAATATATATATAACAGTTTAGGCACAATTAACAATAACAATAGATACGAAATCGAAAAAATTATGACGGTTATGGAGTAGTTATTAAAAGTTTTTTTTTTTATCTAACTAGAAAAAAGGAAAATCAATATTAAAACTTACTCATTTATTTATATTTAAAAAATTATATTTCTACAATTCATTTTTGAATGGACTATCATAGACGTCCTTTCTTCAAACAGTATAGATTATATTTTACTATAATAATCATTTCCATGCTTTATTTTTATTTACATATATAATGGCACTATTCAAAAGTTGATATACAAAGTAGAAGAAGAAAGAAGTAGAAGTAGCAATAGTACTGGTGGTTGGTTTATAACCGGAGACCGTCTAGGTAGGAACCACCGCAACTCCTATTTCCACCGACAAATAGTAATGTGCGAACATTACTATGTTCTGCTTTGAAGGGTATGCTAGTGAAATTACTGGGGTAACGAGACTTACCACGTTACGTTTCAAGGCGACGAGTGCAATGTGGTGCTGTGTATACCATCTTAACCAGTGCCGCGTTATAGGCAAGCGTATCACTTACCATCAGGTGAACGCCTATGTCGTCTCATCGCCGCGTCGAAAAATAAAGATCTACAAACTTATGTACTTTGTCATATAACTCTCTGAAACTGCTTATTATTTGTTATATAGATTAAAGTCGAATTCTTTATTATAATATTTCTGATCTAAATCTTAACGATCCTCTGTTAATTTTTCGGCTCGTTCTTTTCAACATCCTCTCAGAAGTTATTCTTGAATTGTCGAACTCTTCCACCTCTGGATCTTCCTTATTTACTTCTTGAACTTCAGGATAGATCTCTTCTATTACCATTGGTGCTATTGGTTCAGCATTCATATTTTTAATTTTATTAACTACGCTTTGAGGTAAATCTGCTGTTTCTGCATTATCTAAAGTTTCAGGGTTGTAAGTTTTTACCATACTTTCTTCTTCTCTTTCATTTTTTACATCAGCATTAAGAAGTTCTTCTTTCTTATTATTCACAATTTCTTTCACATTATCCATTATTTCTTGAGTTTTCTCTTTATCGCTATATTTCATATCATCTGTAATGTTTATTATTTCTTTTTCGATCTGTTTTACCTCTTCCTTCAAATCCTGCATTCCATGATTAAAGAGACTGAACTCTTTGTTAATACTTTGTACCATGTTGTAATTATTATTTTTTATTTCTTCTTTTAAAGAATTGATGATTTTCTTATCATAGTCTTTAATATCTTCTTTAATCTTTTTCGTATTTGATGCAACATCTTTGAAAAGAGTTTGTACAATAATGTTTTCTTGCTTCCTGTTTGCTTGGTTCCGTCTTTGTAGTGGCGAACTAACTGCATCAGCGTTCGGAGCTGGATCACTAGCAGATGCAGTTTCTGAATTCACGGATTCAGCTTGGTTTTCCTTAGATACGTTGGTAGTTTTCCCAAATTCCATATTGATATCATAATACATAGGAGATTCTTCACATAAAATCGCGTCTCGTGGTCTAGTACACGTCAGAACTTCCTGTAAACAAGGGGGAGACAATAACGTAGATTAAGAAACATACCAACAAGTATATTTTTGAATATTGACTAGACAAACACTTTTTTTTGAATCGACGATAGATTTAGGCTTAAGTTAAACTTAGGAAGATATTAAATGAATATAGAATGATTGAGAGCATTCTCTCATGATACTCATATGCTGACAGCTAAAACAGAGCAATGCCTTTATGACGGCAATTTTACAAAATTCCACCATATGTATTAACGGTAATTTTAAATCATACCAAATGAAATCATCGTCAATCTCTGCTATCTAATAAACGTTATAACATTTATCAAAAAGCCTATATTGTTACAATAATGCTGCAAAAAACGTTATGCTCACCTGGTTAAATACAGTTTCCGCAGGACATATGAAACTCCATCTGTAGGTAGTATTCCTACCAGAGACGGTCTGCGAGGGCAGGCACACGTGGAAGATCTGACACTCGTTGTCAACGTCCGCATAGTAGCCGTAAGTTCGATTCTCACAACTGAAAAAAAAACCGTAATTATTTCTGTCAACAAAAATCTCTTATATTAAAATAACAACAGTTAAAGTACCAACTTAGAAGTGACGGGATATAAGGGGTCCCACGCAACAATACGGCACCCAACCCAAGCTGTCTCGCTCTTTTTGCACCCTGTTAATCAATAAACAAGGCTCCGGCTTGCCACCAACCTGCATTGGGCCAGCGTCGTCGGAGACGGCCCAAATCCCCTCATAATTATGACAGGCCTATATCTAGCAGTTAACGTCCATCGGCTGATGGAAAAGATTTAGTTTAGTAATTAGTTGTAAAAGTTTAACATATAACTTTGTTGATAATATCATTTAGGGTATTTGCTACTTTTGGTGAGAAGTACTTAATTGGACTTAATTTTCAAATAATGATAAGTCCAAAGATGATAAAGCTAGATTAGCCAGGCGAGTTTATGATTTACACTACTTTAATCTCAACTCTCCGAATGTTGATTTTTTTATACCACTAAGGTGGCATACAAGCATACAGCCTGCCTGATGGTAAGCAATTACCGTAGCCTATAAACGGCTGCAGAACGGAGTGCGTTACTGACCCCGAAAGAACCTAATTCCGCCCTATTTAAAGGACTCCATTCTGTATCTCCTTAGGATAACCTGGCATTGCTACATATATTGCCTCTTTTGACTATGTTAAGTCTTCCGTTTGTTTAACCCTATCATGAGATTGTACACAAAAGTTAAAAAAGAAATGAAAAATTCAAAACTGGTTCACGGCTTACCTGAATGTGTCAGTGATATTCTCTCGAATGGAAGTCGCGTTGGAGGGTAAATTCAAAGAATCGACTTTCGTTTGATTCACCATTTCCTGCAATATGTAAATACTTTAAATATGCAAAGTAGTGCCAAAAAAACGAAAATTAATTGGATCCATTATTCTTTTTCTTCTAAGTCGTATTTCCTCATGACTGAGGTTCGTAGTCATAATGTGTAGTGAAACACGCGACTTTCTTGGCAGTTATAATGGAGTGGTGTTGCCATTGCCTTCTCCTTTCCACATACTAGTCGGACCGCGGATGGTCATCGCATAGATATGTAGGTTTCCTTACGATGTTACAACACGTGATATTAGTTGATGTTATACTGTGCACATATTTTGAAAATTTTATTGGTGCAGGCCGGATTATTTATATATACATATAAATTAAACACAAACTATATGAACAGAATGTCAAATTAGATTGCTTATGGCTACATTACATATAACCTGTGCAAATCTGGATAATTGCTGTTAAACATATTATTATTTCTTTTCTTTTCTTTTCTTTTCTATTTTAGTGTTGTGTTCGTTCCTCAGGTCTGTATTATATTAAGTAATGTTGGGGCACTACTTGTCCTCTTGTTGTTCTTTATTATACTTAAAGTATGTTACATTTGTAATGACCGTTTCATATAAATAAAGAGAAAAAAAACCTAAACATGTAAATTTATGGGTCCGAATATTAATTTCGTATGTTCAACAAACAATAAAGATTTCAGGAAAATTAATTTTAGTGCTTGGATGTTTCGATTGCTTTACAGTAACAACGATCATAAGCGTGAGGACCTGAGGTTTAATTAATGTTTACAGTCCGATGATCTCTATTGTATTTTTAAATTATTTAATGGCGTCATTATCATCACCAGATAAACGTCCACGGTATATAGGCCTCCCTGAATGATAGGGGATTTAGGCCGTTTCTCATTACTCTGGACCAATGCGGGTTAGTAGATAGCCAGAGCTTCGTTTGTTGCTTAGCAGGGTACACCGCGAACAGGTGACGTTGGTTTGAGTTCCGAGAGTTGTTTTGTCTTACACCCCTGATTTTAATGATATACTTAAATACTATTAAAAATGGGACCTAAGCTTATGCTAGTATCCAAGCAACACTTTTATAAAAATTCCGTTTTTAATTTCAACAGCTTTACACTCGATAAGTACCGTAGTAGTAAAGCGTTTACAATTTCAAAGTAATGTATAATTATCAGGAATTCCACACAACAACTCACGGGGCCCAAGCCAAATTCACCTGCTTGTCTACAAAGAAGTCCCTGGCTCCCTACTAAGCTGTATTGGGCCAACATGGAACACAGTCCAAATCTCTCCACTACTGGGTAAAGCCTATGTACAGCAGTGGATGTATATGGGCTGATGATTATGATAAAATAAATTAAAAACGCGATAAAATCTGCAAACGCGGTAAAATTTGATTTTATTAAATGATAAATCCTTTTCCAAGAACGGTTCTTGAAACCTCTGTATCCATTTTAATGAATCAAAAAATATTTAAAAGTATACTTTTAATGTTAAAGCCGTGCTTCTGTCAAGCTGAATGACATTTAGCCGTATACCTGTCGCATGTCAGCTTGCTGTTACATTTACGGCTCGACCTCAAGTAAAATATATTTTTATTTGGAGTCCGAAAATGGTGGTCATTTGACACGGACGAAAATATTCCTTGATAATGTTTTAGACAGGATTTACTGTACTACGTGCTATAAGTTTGTGTTGGTTTCGTTTTACGAATAGAAAATCGTCGCCAAAGTTCTGGATTCTCTTTCATATTAGCAGAATTTCACTTTTATACCAAACAATTCTCTATCCCCTTTGTGTATTCTCACCATCACTAGTCATTGGCTAAATTATTGCGCAGAGCAGTAGAAGCCATAAACCGAAAAATAATGATAATAATAATATGTTTATTTACCACGAAACGGAAACATACAGTTATTTTAAAACCTGCTACTGCGTTAATTTACTGTAACCTTTCTTTTGTTAACTTAGAGCTATGAAGAGAATTACTGTGAATTCCAGTATAATAGCACGTGGTCTCTTTTTGTCTCGCTCTCCCTTATAGTGGGACAGGGATTTTTGGTTTCTTTCAATTCTTTTCTTTTTTACTACTTTTGTTTCTCAAATATTTTACAATTTGTCTGTCCTCTTTCATGAGTCTTTTCTTTCAATCCGCACGTACTCTCTTGCCAGAATGAATCAATTGTATATAGATTAAAACATTACCGTGTTATTATTAAAAGAGCATTACAGTCGGTGAAATTACTATGGTAACGAGAATTAACTGTTGAATCTAAAGCTGACGAGCGCAAAGTAATGCTGTGTCTATCATCCTAACTAGCAATAAGTTGTCAAACTTCATACTAATTTCATCGGATAGTAGGAAGAAAAAATTGCGAATGGTGTAGCAAATTATGCGTATAACTAATCGATTTGTTGATGAAATTAAGACAAAGATTACTGGTAACAAAGGATGTATGTATAAAATGCATCGTAACGTCTTCCGATCGGATCGCATCTGATACGCTTCAGGACCCGTTCCGCATTTTAAATGGGAAACCTTCATTTGTAAATAGCATCAGCAAACATCCTGGGAACCCGTTCTGATCATATATAGCATTTGATTGAAGATATTTATCAACAATACAATACATTATTAAAAACAAAAGAAAAACTACCTTTTTTATAATTTTTTTAATTGTTAATGAAAAGAAAAACTTACCATTTCGAAATAATAGAATTATTTATTGACCATCTAACTTACTAGTCTTTGTAAGAAGAGATTAAGACAAAAATAAAAATTTTGCGCAAATATTATATCCAAAAATTTTCTAGAAATTTCCAACTTTCAAATTAGAAAAACAAGATTATGAATCAATTTCAACCAAAATCTTTACCACAATACAACTGCCTAAAACACATTTACTGGTAGTAGGTACGCTAGGGTATATACTACTGTAACTAGTGTATATATTTTAACAATTTATATCAGTTAACTAGTAAGCAGTCGTAACAGGTAATATATGAAATAATAGGGAAGGGAAAGAGAGAGAGATACTAGTTAATAAGTCCATTATTGTTATATACGATTTAAATGTTATTTATCTTTGTCAAAGGAGTCTTCATGTACTCCAGCTCCTATTGATGTCTCCGTTACCGGTAATTATTTAGGTACAACTGCATCTCTTATTTCTACCGAGAAATAGTACTGTGCATAAATTACTGTTTCCAATATGAATTGTGCTGTAGCTAGTGAAATTACTGAGGTAACGAGACTTAATATATGTCTTAAATTGAGCGCTATGTATACCATCTCAACCAGCGCCGTGTTATGGGCAAGCGTATCACTTACCATCAGGTGAAAGCCTTGCTCATCTCATCGCCTCAAAGAAGTAAAAGTAACATGTGATAGTAAGTGCCCTTAAGTTATGTTATTCATAAATTACTAAATCGTTAACCCTAGTTAAATTTATGTTAAACTTCTACAAAGTCCCTTTAAGGACCGTTGGTTAAGATCATCAGTTTTATTTTAAGATATTAAATAACAGAAGCGATTACCGAAATAATTCTGATTAGCATAAAAATGTTGTAACAACATTCGTGAACGGGATTCACATACAATCCACACGTGATTATCATGTGGCAGTAAACTCCTTATCATCCATTGTTCAACGTATTTTCGTTTGCCGAAATACTCATTGTTATTCTCATCAACAACGGATGAGCAGCAGCAACTGTTGATTGTTAAATAGTCATAAGCGCAAAGGCATTAATGTACCAATGAGTAGAGTTCTAGATGAGAGGAATCTAGAAACCAGTAGTCCTGTAATCTCGGGCTATTAAGAATAGGACTAAGGTAAGCTCTGCCTGTAGTAGAAGGAGACTGAAAGGGTTTTGAGGGTAAGGGCCGTCACTGTCTATTGAATGAGTCCGGGCCGAAGTATTAGTGGTCTCATATTTTTTCCTACACTATGAATGCTGTGGAGGAAGGAAGCTCTCCCTGAATGAGCTCAGTGACCATGTGACCATCCGCAATTCACTGAAGATGACCACCGAGGAGTTGTAGTAAATATAAATCCCAAATAACCCTGACTTATTCCCAAAAGTAGACTACCTTTAAAAGGTTTTCCCTCAAAAAAAAAAAGGTCTTCCGCAACAGAGTTCTACCGTCAGTAAAGGTTTTCTTTTGATAGTAACGATTTCTTTAAAAGATTCAGCGCTGATGATGAACATTGAAAGTTTTCCTTAGGAAATGTTATGTGTTATCTTTATGAATGATTTTGAAGATTTCATCAGCGACTAAAAAGAGGTCCAAAGACCATATTCGCTGTAAGGGTTTCCGAAGAACTCAATAAATTTCCATGACCTCTAGATAAACCCGAACGGACAGTTAAGCAGTCAAGAAGGGAATATGAGTAGTAAGTGTTGTATATTCCCTTATTTGTATCCAAAAAAATATATAAAAAATTGAATAAAGGAGAAAGCAAGACATATACAGTATAGATATGATCCCGGTCTTTCACTCGATACAATCTCAGATTCCAATGTCACTTAATGTTGCGTGAAATTGAATTCTAGTTAAAGCTCATGTGGCGCTGTATATTAGAAACACATGTAATGTTATTGAACAGATCATATATATGTGATAAATATACCCTCAGCATCTTGAACAGCGTGCCGCTCTGCAGCTGGACCTCTATATCATCAGCTGATATAAAGGCTGCGCACAGCATCAGCAAGAGGCTCGTCATCAACATCCTCATTATTACTGGCGGTAGTAAACTAAGAAAAGAATATAAAATAAACCGTTAAAAATATGATTATAATATACTTGAGACTGGCGTTTGTTAAAAATCTTGATTGTTTTTAAATGAATTAATTTATAACTAATCATCATCATCATCACCAGTTTACAGCAGTTCCCTGCTGACCATAACTCCTCCGAGAGAACGTCACTTACCCTGGTCTTACAAATAATAACCTAAAAATGTTTATAAATTGGAGTAAATTGACAGTGAATAATAAAAATAGTTAACAAACAAATATTTTTTGGCGCGAAATTTGTTACACAATGTTCCCTTTTTTCAAAAAAAAAGATAATGAAAGTGTAAACAAAGTAGTTGTTCCTAAAAATCAAAAGATCTTTTTTGGTATAAAAAAAACTATTGCGAGAACATTTTAAAATTTCACGGAAATTGTTAAAAAAATTTGTTCAAAATCAAGTAAATCAAAAAGTAAATAATAAATTGTCCATTAAAAGAGTTTTTAATATAATACATTAAATATTAATTTGGTACTAGATAAATATTATAGCCAACATAGATACTGAGTTAGATTTAAAATGATTTTGAACTACAGTAAATAATATATGTAAATTATAAAGATACAATTCTAGATTGTAATAAATAAGTAATAAGTAAATAAAATTATCATGCTGTGTATATATTATTTAATGAATATTACCAAGTGTCTGTATAATAACGTTTAGTTGGAGTTGAACCACATTTGCTGCACTGATGGTAACTGCACAAAACTTCACGGTACACCGGGTGCTTTCGCAAAAAACTTAGGAATGCGAAAATTTTCATTCTATTACGCTCTTTTATAAACGATAGCCGGGACGATTCGCGGGGCCCGCGGAATCCCCAATGAGGGAGAGCGTACCGTCAGCAGCATCATCGCATAAATAAATAAATAAATAATTCTTTATTTCAGACATAAGGTCCATATTGAGTTAGTAACAGTATACAGCTTATTTATTAAGTTATTTATGTTAGTTACAAAATTCTAAAACTTATCTTACATCAACAAACAACTCTCACGACTTCCTTATAAGAAGTTTCCCCCAAATGGTTTTTAAGAGGGCAATCAGGTCTAGCAGCTATCATCATCATGATGCTGTTGGTACTACTTCGAAGACGCTAAACAATCTTTTTAATTTAATTTTCAATTTCATTAAAAAAACAGAAAGCAAAATAACCTTCGTCAGTCAAAAGACGTCTACTCCTGGACATAGGCGTCGCCTAAAAGTGGAAGGATTGGGGCTATCTCCCACCAGGCTGGCCCAATGCGGGTTGTAGGGGAGCCAGAGCCTCGTTTGTTGAGCAGGATGCACCACGAGCAGGTGAAGTTGGTCCAGAAAATTGTCGTGTGGGACCCTTTACACCCCACTACGATATTCTCCTTTTATCTAAAAAAGGACTTGACCTCAATATCATATGGTATAAAATAACAATGAGGCGATAGCATCATCATCATCAACAATCTGCGTCAGTCCCCTGCTGGACATAGACCTCTCCCAAGGAACGCCACTTAGCCCGATCGTCGGCTATACGCCTGGCGTTCACTTAATTGTAAGTGATTCGTTTCGTAAGGCGGCGCTTGTTAAAATAGTTTACACAGCAGCACATTGCGTCCGTTGCTGTGACACCTAAGTACAAAAGATATGAAAGAAAGGATGAATGAACGAGTTAAGATAAAATGAAGTGTTAGGGAAAAAAAAGAACCATAAGTAGAAGGGAAAAGGATAAGGAAAGAGACCTTAATTCCCAGTCCCTCTAACGGGAACAAATAATAAAATTGGAACTTTGGTGGTACCTACACTGTCTCTGGCAATGGAAATACATCACCAGCGATTATTGTTATTTTTTTGGAAATAAATAAATATAAATGAAATAATTAAAATGTGTTTTTGTATCAATTAACTGTTTTTTTTCTAGTCATTCCACTTTTGCGTTTTGGGAAATGGTCTTTTGCTTTCTTGGTTTATTATTTTCTTAATCATTCCATTTGTTAGCGATAATTTATTCTGATGTTATTTTTTTGGAGTATTATAACAGTTATCGATAACTAGAATTAACTGTGCTGCTGTCGCTACAGCTGGCGGTATCTGGCTGTCCCGCGAGGGTTGTGGCCCGAAATACAAATGCGTTGAAATTTTGACGCGGCGACAACCTTGACTCTGATCATTGTCGCCGCCACCACTTGCCACGTCTCATTCACTAAATAAATTACTATATATTGAATCACCTAACAGTAACCATGATATTATCTACTACTCTGCACTTTAGAACTCCTATTTCTCCCGTCAAATAGTAATAT